>JAXCGZ010017804.1:0-20000 GCA_037179515.1 Halocaridina rubra | reverse complement strand
AATACAGAGAATAGTAATTCACTTTTGCAATTTATTCAACGTGGTCCACATAGTTTACAGTACATTGTATGAGTGAAGCTTCAATATTCATTTATTTT
Organism: Halocaridina rubra; assembly: GCA_037179515.1. Classification (NCBI taxonomy): domain Eukaryota; kingdom Metazoa; phylum Arthropoda; class Malacostraca; order Decapoda; family Atyidae; genus Halocaridina; species Halocaridina rubra. The sequence goes on along the minus strand of JAXCGZ010017804.1, from coordinate 19,902 downwards.
AATATCAGGTAAAACTCGGTAATACTATACATTGCTTTCATTACCTAAGTCATAGGTCATGTTTTAATTCAAGGACTCTTTACTGGGGTTCTGGGGACAATATCCTTGACAAAGAATGTGATATATATATATATATATATATATATATATATATATATATATATATATATATATATATATATATATATATATATATATATATATATATATATATATAGTGTGTGTGTGTGTGTGCGTGATTACCTAATTGTGTTTACGGGAAAGAGCCCAAAGCTCGTATCTTCCCGTCTCCTGATCGGTTCCATTTTATACTTAGTGATACTTATCATACCTGTCCTTAAAACTATGGATTGAGATAGCATTAACCGACATAACCTATAGACTAGAATGCATTAAGGTAAGCAACACTTAACATTTTTAATCATTTTAAATGATAATTACGAAAACAAGATAGAAATAAGTTATATGACAGTTCTGTATTACGAACAATATTGGTATGTCTATTATTATCAATGCTATGAGAGACTAGTTACTTTTCGGTTTTACAACTGGCCTATTACATCCGGTAATGTCCTCGCTGAAGCAGCAAAGATGGAAGTAGTATAACAGAATTACACTTCTGTAAGAGGGCTATTTTATATTGGAAGAATCCAATAATAAGCACTGTTTTATGCGTCACAATTAGTACCTATTCGACTGCATGTCTTGCAAAACCCACAACAGTGGACTGAAATCCATGTTAGCCATATACTAACTCGAGTGGTCTACCAATACGCTAATGTGGCCCCAGTGATGGAAAATCTACAATGTCAGTCTAATAAGAACTGTTAATTTGAAAAAAGATATGGGTAGTTTACAGTTTAGCGGACCATTCCGCTCAACGACCTCATCCCTTCACTCAGGTAAGTAGTTCGACTGAAGGTTATGTAAATATTTTTAGTTAGGATAATAAGATGGGGGGTCCCAGGGCTAAGAGGTTAGGTAAGTAATTTTAGTTAGGATAGTAAAAAATTGTTTCGTATGCCTATTTTTGTTGTGCATTCATCCTCCAGTTCTCTAGTCAGAGCCTATCGCCATCTATTGGTAGGTTTTGAATATTGGTATGGCCCGCTAAACTGTAGGTTCCAAAGATATGAGACTTTAGTACAGGCGAGAAAAGTGCATGTTGTTACCGGCTTCCGGTGTAACTGATTACGTACTGCTAATACTCTATCAATATTAAAAGTTAGCTGCTTAACATTTTATTCATGTCAGTGATATTCAAAGCAAGCGTAAACTTATATTGCCATTTCTCCATTAGCTTTATTACATCATAGCCGACAAAAGTGGTTTTGTAACATTCAACATCGTCTGCTGCATTCGAGCTTACCTAAAATCAGCTGATCGGATCAAAACAAAACTTAGTTGCATCAACTGTGCCAGCCTTTTTGCCTTATATAATAGAGCGTCAATACGTATAACCAGAAAAAAATTCAATATATCTGATATATAGCTTCAAAAAAAGAACAAATAAAGTCCTGAAAACAGCTCATATGTAAATAAAAAAAAAAAATTCTGCAGACGACACGAGTTATCCCTCTCAAAGGGCCTCTTCGGGCTACACCGTTACGGCGTCAAGTTTAATGAATATAAAATCTACTTACAGGTTGCGTAGCAAATCCCCGCGATGACGGGCTGATATTTCCACCATAGGCGTAACTGTGGCCTAAAGAACAACGGGTAACATTTCTTGTATTATTGTTCACCAGCGTCTTAAAAATCAGCGCGTCCAGCAAATGTGTGGCGCGGCCCCGCATTGAGCATGCCATAACTGTAATTCCCACTTACAGGACAACAGAACACCACAGTGATATACTCAACCACCTTCCACAAGTTCAGCACCTGCTCAACTGATACAAATATCACTGGCCACACCGGAGTCTATCGTTCACCCTATCCCCCACTAAAGAGGGAGGATACCAAAGGGAACCTACGGTAATGGGGGGTTTAAGAGATGGAGCTTCGTTCACTAACGTACGACTTCATGGACGTTTTACAATTAGAATAGAACAAGCAATTCTAACTTTTGTATTCTAAAGTTACGTAATTTTTATACGTTGCCTATCATGAAGAAATTTTTAGGTTTTGAGTATTTATTTTAGTAAGATTTTACTTCATATTTGCAGCATAGCGATGGGAAGAGAATTTTTTCGCATAAAAGGCACTACAAACCCTGTAGAAGTCAGTTTAGAGCTGATTTTCCAAGAATCATCTTTAATTCCTCAAAAACCGTAAATAAGATGGCTTGTACAAGCAAGTATATTCATGAAAGTCTATACAGAACTTTTAGAGTTGAATAAGCGCTATCATCCTATCATGTGTATGCATTTGCAAATGTGGCTGTTGAACGCCTCCATCATTCCCAGTCTTCTTCTTCTCTAAATCTCTAATATATGGACTGAATGTCATTATGAAATTATTTTAAAATTATTTTTACCATTTCAACTTTACGAGAAGCTTCATAGGAAAAAATAATAGATAATTTGGAACCAATAGGCATAACCTATTGCTTACATGTAAAAGATATTTCTGCAACTCAATATATACTCATCATAGATGTTCTTCTGGAAGAGACTATACGTGTGACTCCAGCTCAAAATCCTCGTTACTACTATGAAGTCGAGTGCGTGTGGTGGTTATGTTTGCTATGTACTTGAAACTCCACACTTAATCCAAGCAAGATTCAAAATTTTCTACTGTTTCTGCATTCTCTGCACACTCTGGCAACGCATTCCAATTATTTACTCTTCTGTGCTGGATAAACACCTTTCTCAGGTTGAGACTTGCCCTTTTCTTAAAGATTTTCTTCGTATTACCAAGCATGTTGTCTTCCTCTCTCATTTGGAAGAGTCCTTCTGTATATTCATCATCATACTTGTTGGTGATAATCTTGTATGCTTCTATTTAATCACCACGAGATCTATAGACAAGTGTGAGCAGGTTAAGCTTTTGCAATCTTTCTTCATAGAGGAGGTTTTTCAATTGAGGCACTAGGTTTGTGGCTCGACGTTGTACATTTTCAAGAGCCTCTACATCTGTAATAAGTACAGGCTCCATACATGATTGGCATATTTAAGAAGTGGTCTTACTATGGTCGTACATAATCCCTTGAAAAATTCTGGATTTAAATGTACAAAGGTTTGCCTTATGGGACCCACAATCTTGCTTGCTCTGTAAATTTTGTCTGTTAGGTTGTCTGAGAATATTAATTTCTCATCCTCACTCACACCCATATCCTTTTTTTTTTTGCACTGGTATTAGTAATAGCATTAAAACATAGTCATGATCCTCAACATTAGACCTCCCCACTCTCATGGACTTGCTTTTATCAGGGTGGAACTCAAGCATCCATCTTTCTGGCCATCTTGTTATTTCATCTCGGTGTTCCTGTAATCTACTACAGTCTTCTCTCTCACCAATTTATCTGAGCAACTTTGCGTCCTCAGCATACAAGTATACTTCACAGTCATGTTTAATTACTTCAGATAGGTCACTGATAAATAAAAGTAACAGTAGCGGACCAAGCACTGGACATTGTGGAACACCACTCCTAGCTTTTCTCCATGCATATGCTACTTCATTCACCATAAATCTGTTGCCTTCCTGTCAAGAAGTACTTTATCCACTCCAGAATATTTCGTAAACACAATTAGGTTGTCAACAGTAACAAACTTATTAGAATTTTATGATGAGGTAAGCCGAATCTTACAGGAAAGAGAGAGCTGGGCAGATTGCATATTTCTAGACTTCCAGAAAGCGTTTGACACTGTTCCACATGGGAGACTTATTAGGAAGCTGCAATCAATGGCTAGAATAGGTGGAAATGTTTTGGAATGGATAAAAACTTACTTAGAAGGAAGGGAACAGAGAGTTTGAGTAAGACACTCAGTGTCTGAATGGAGAAGAGTTAGTAGTGGAGTTCCACAGGGTTCAGTTTTAGGGCCACTTTTGTTCCTTGTATATGTAAATAACCTACCAGAATCTGTAAATTCATTCATGAATATGTTTGCAGATGATGCAAAGATTGTGAAGAAAGTAAAAAACGAGAACAATGGTAGAGAACTTCAGGAGGATCTAAATAGTCTGCATGAGTGGTCAGAAAAGTGGCTAATGAAATTCAATACCTCAAAATGTAAGGTAATGAGAATGGGTACAAGTGCAAGAAGGCCCAAGCTTGACTACTCGGTGGCTGGAGTACAACTTCAAGAGACAGAAAATGAGAGAGATCTAGGAATAAACATACTGGCAGATTTGTCTCCAGAAATACATATAAATGGTATAGTAAGGGCAGCATATGCATTCTTATCAAATGTAAGGGTAGCCTTCAGGCACATGGACAAGAAAATATTCAGAAATATTTATGTAACCTATGTGAGGCCAAAACTCGAATATGCAGCCCCCTTTTGGAATCCGCACTTGAAAAAGCACATAGCTAAGCTTGAAAAAGTTCAAAGACATGCCACGAAACTGGTGCCAGAAATACGCAATCTAAGTTATGATGAGAGGCTGAAGGAATTAGACTTACCATCACTCGAAGCTAGAAGATTGAGGGGGGATATGGTGACAGTCTTTAAATTCCTTCATGGTTATGATAGAGTGGATAGGGATCGATATTTTGATATGGCTGGCTCTAGAACTAGAGGTCATAGTTTGAAGCTTCGTAAGAAAACTTCTTTGCAGGATGTAAGGAAATACTTTTTCAGTGTAAGAGTAGTTGATAATTGTAATTGGCTAAGCGAGGAGGTAGTTAATGCTATCTCAATCCATAGTTTTAAGGACAGGTATGATAAGTATCACTAAGTATAAAATGGAACCGACGAGGAGACGGGAAGATACGAGCTTTGGGCTCTTTCCCGTAAACACAATTAGGTAATCACAATTAGGTAATCACACACAGTATGAACCACCAATTGGAAAGAGTGACCACTGTGTGTTGTTGATGGAGTATATCATTGAAGATATTCTTCCTGAGAGTAGAGGCACTGAAGACATGAGGAGGAACTATCCGAAAGGAGATTACATCAAAATGAATGAGCTTTTTGCAGTTATTGACTGGAGAACCTTATTTTACAACAAATCTGTACAAGAAATGTATGACATCTTTTGTGAGAAACATGGGAAGATAGTAGATTGCTGCATACCTGTCACCAAAGTAGGTGTAATTCATGCCAGAGAGAAATGGTTCGATAACGGGTGTAAAAGAGCTAAGGAGTGGAGAGACAAATGCTGGAAAAGGCATAGGAGGAGAAAAAACATAAATGCCTGGTAAAACTACAAAAGAGCAAGAAATGACTACCTAAGTAAAAGGAGAGAGGCAGAGAGAGACTATGAGAGGGACATCACCAGGAAGGCTAAAGAAAATCCCAAGCTTTTCCACAGCTTTATCAGAGGAAAACTGAAGGTAAAAAAACAGGTTTTAAGGCTAAAGAGAGCAGATGGAAGCATCACTGAGACGGATGAAGAGATCTGCAAAGAATTGAACAAGGAATTTCAGTCAGTATTTACAGTAGAAAATACCCCACCCCCTCAGATTGCAGAGATAGAAGCTCAAGGGCCGGTATTAGAGAACGTCAACCTTACAGCCACAGAGGTATGCAAAGCGCTGATGGATTTAGATGTTCATAAAGCTACAGATCCTGATGACATATCCCCTCATGTGCTTAAAAAATGTGCAAACTCAATATCAGTGGAACTAAGTATCATATTTAAAAAGTCACTGGAGTCAGGGGAGATTCCAAGATGCTGGAAACAAGCAAATGTGATACCTATCTTCAAAAAGGGAAGGAGGGATACGGCTCTGAACTATAGACCAGTTTCCTTGACCAGCATAGTTTGCAAAGAAATGGAGAAACTACTAAGGAAACATATCTCTCTTCACTTGGAATCCTTCAACTTTTTGTCAGTGAGGCAACATGGCTTCAGAGAAGGTAGATCAACAGTAACAAACTCATTAGAATTCTATAATGAGGTAAGCCAAATCTTACAGGAAAGAGAGGGCTGGGCAGATTGCATATTCCTAGACTTCCAGAAAGCGTTTGACACTGTTCCACATGGGAGACTTATTAGGAAGCTGCAAGCAATGGCTAGAATAGGTGGAAATGTTTTGGAATGGATAAAAACTTACTTAGAAGAAAGGGAACAGAGGGTTAGAGTAAGACACTCAGTGTCTGAATGGAGAAGAGTTAGTAGGGGAGTTCCACAGGGTTCAGTTTTAGGGCCACTTTTGTTCCTTGTATATGTAAATGACCTACCAGAGTCTGTAACTTCATTCATGAATATGTTTGCAGATGATGCAAAGATTGTGAAGAAAGTAAAAAACGAGAACAATGGTAGAGAACTTCAGGAGGATCTAAATAATCTGCATGAGTGGTCAGAAAAGTGGCTAATGAAGTTCAATACTTCAAAATGTAAGGTAATGAGAATGGGTACAAGTGCAAGAAGGCCCAAGCTTGACTACTCGGTGGCTGGAGTACAACTTCAAGAGACAGAAAATGAGAGAGATCTAGGAGTAAACATACTGGCAGATTTGTCTCCAGAAATACATATAAATGGCATAGTAAGGGCAGCATATGCATTCTTATCAAATGTAAGGGTAGCCTTCAGGCACATGGACAAGGAAATGTTCAGAAATATTTATGTAACCTATGTGAGGCCAAAACTCGAATATGCAGCCCCCTTTTGGAATCCGCACTTAGCTAAGCTTGAAAAAGTTCAAAGACATGCCACGAAACTGGTGCCAGAAATACGCAATCTCAGTTATGATGAGAGGCTGAGGGAATTAGACTTACCATCACTGGAAGCTAGAAGAGTGAGAGGGGATATGGTGACAGTCTTTAAATTCCTTCATGGTTATGATAGAGTGGATAGGGATCGATATTTTGATATGGCTGGCTCTAAAACTAGAGGTCATAGTTTGAAGCTCCGTAAGAAAACTTCTTTGCAGGATGTAAGGAAATACTTTTTCAGTGTTAGAGTAGTTGATAATTGGAATTGGCTAAGCGAGGAGGTAGTTAATGTTATCTCCATCCATAGTTTTAAGGACAGGTATGATAAGTATCACAAGTATAAAATGGAACCGATCAGGAGACGGGAAGATACGAGCTTTGGGCTCTTTCCCGTAAACACAATTAGGTAATCACATATACACACACACACACACACACATATATATATATATATATATATATATATATATATATATATATATATATATATATATATATATATATATATATATATATATATATATATATATATATATATATATATATATATATATATATATATATATATATATATATATATATATATATATATATATATTCCAACAAGCGCTCTACCAAAGGTTTTCCATTTAACTAGCAAACTAGTTAGTTGTTAACACTATTACTCCAAAGCGTGCTATGCCAAGAGTTTTCAATTTAATTTACCTAGACAAACAATGAACAATTAACGGGTAGAGCATAACCTATGCTATCTTAACCTAACCTTTATATTTCTAAATAAAATAATTTTAATTATTTTATTACTTTTTAATATTTTGGCCAAGTACAATGGTAGATCACAGATTATCATAGAGCACATATTGAATATATATATATATATATATATATATATATATATATATATATATATATATATATATATATATATATATATTATATATATATATATAAAATGAGACCGTGATATTAACAAGTCTAATATTCACGAAAAACTGTTTAGGCCATTAGGGGATTGGAACTCACGTCGCAAGCTTCAGAATCATATCACGATACCAGCTGAGCTATTGATCAAGCAAGCATTTTTCAGTAGGTATTTTAATTATATCAACCTATCGCAGTTGCACGGGGTATCTAAGTATAGAAATGCACAATGGAACTGTGATATTAACAATACTATATATATATATATATATATATATATATATATATATATATATATATATATATATATATATATATATATATATATATATATATATATATATATATATATATATATATATATATATATATATATATATATATATATATATATATATATTGTCTTGAATATATTTCAAGACAGTTTATTTCTATGTACATTATGTAAGTGTTATTTTGCATATAGTTTTGCTTATTGTAACGTAAGTGCATGTATGTATACTTTTAGACTTAGTGTGTGTACTTATTAATTTCTACCAAGTATACATGTATATTCGTATGTATAATGTGTAGTTTATTATGGAGGCTGGCTGTAGAAGACTTGGGGAAAGGAATGTAGGTCACTAATGGATTTTAGCCATTAACCCTTCACCTCCTTGATAACGCTTATTGCCTCGCCTGTTTAAACAAAGAAGTGTTGTAACCAAGGACCCCAAGAAACGAGGGGAGTTTTGTAAGACTTTCTTACAAAAAGTTAGTTGCTGTCGTGAGATGCTATGAGGCACTCATTTTTACTGTGTTTATTGACAGTACTTATAAGTTTATTGTTAGTTGTCCTCGTGAGATGCTACGAGACTCTTATGTTTAGGATGTATAAAATCGGTCGTAGATGAGATTTATGAAATACATTTGCTACCGTGATTATTGATGGTGCATATACGACCACATAAAGTTTGTTGTTCTCGTGGGGCGTTACGAGACACTCAAGTAGAAGAACGTGATAGAGATCCGTGGATCAGAAGATACGTTTTTTATTCGGAGCCCCGTGATTGCTGACGACATCAGGGTTATCCGGATAGATAAGTACAGATTAACCTTATTTCTAACAATATTTATAACTATGTGTGAGGGACAGAATGAGCTCTTTTAATTGAACACTCATAGGTAGAATGTATGTTAGAAAATGTAGTATTCTGTATGAGGAAGTTTTAATTTAAGGTGAGGAGAGTTTATTTAAATATTCACATATCAGCAGTTCATAAACCCCCTTATAAAATATTTGCATGTATGTCTATGCATGTAATATTAATTATATTTTATTGGTAGAGGATTTAAATTTGAGATCATGGTAGGCCTCTACTGAAGCCGTGTCAGGATTTCCGAATTTAGGGGGTTATAAGAGAGAAGGGTAAATAACACAGGAAATCCTCCAGAGCTTTTGGTCCTTCGAACCGAATGAGAATTGGTGCGGTAATGGTGAAAATAGTGTAAATTTTAGATAAGCTCCCACCTTGTAAGAAGTTAGTGTACAACTCTACGGTTAAAATCGTCCACATTTCAGCGAATAAAGGGAGGAGCATTGCATGTATTTGCATGAATATTGCAAATATAACTTTGAAATTTAAGTGGTTGTTGAAATAAAAAAAGACAATCTTTTTCCCGCGTGGATAAAGCGTTTCTCTATCTGTGGAAACGAAATATACTTTCGTAGTTGAGCGTCCATTAAGTAATTTGGATATTAGTACCCAATTTCGGCTGGATGAACAGTGGTTTTTAGGGATTTGTGTGTTTACATATTTCCCATTTAACGATGTCTAGAATATCGTATTGATTCCTTGGTTTTACGTAAATAAACAGAAGGTAGTGACCCACCTACTGCTAGGTGCACAGTGTCGTTTATCTGAGGAACAGTGTGGTTTGCATTACACTTTCCATTTACTGTTGCTGACTTAACAGTGTCGTTTAATTGATGAAAAGTGTGATTTACACTTTGAGGATTGGCGTCATAATTGACGGAATTAAATAACTGTATGTTATTATCTTGAGATTTGGAAGATTGTCCTTTGATACTCTTTACAGAGTGAATGTTTGTTGGAAGATATGATAGGAAATATGAAGAATATGTCGAGAATAAGCCCCTTAAAAGGGTTTCTGAAGAGGAGGATACAGAACATGACAATCTAGCTGAAACAGTAAATGATATTAACTTAGCTGTCCTAGAACGGATTCGTAAGTTAGGAACTATGAAGAGTACTCGAGCTCCTAGTTCCGAGAGTTCAAGCCTCCCCAGTGGGCAACCCAAACCTAAATTTCCTGAAGTAAAATTACCACAGTTCTCTGGAAACTATGATGAATGGAACGAGTTTTGGGATACGTTTGATAGTTTAATACATAGTACTTCTATGGCAACTATGACAAAGTTCACCATCTTGAGAAATGCTCTTAAAGGAGATGCAAAAGACACCATAAAGGGATATATTGTTGCTAGTGAGAGTTATGATGAATGCATTCAACAGCTACAAGCTGTTTATGCCAGTAAGGACAGAATTGTCCGAAATTTAATGAGGAAATTGGTATAGTTACCAACTCCCTCTTCTCATTATTCATCACTTTTTAAGTTCAAGCAGGAAGTAGAAGCCATTACTCAAAGTCTGAAAAATTATAGAGACATGAAGAACACTGATTGGGTGTTTTCAGAACTCGTGATAATGAAATTACCAGAAGATGTAGAGAACTGGATTAGCATGAAAATAGACACAATATATCCTACACTTGAAACCCTCTTGAAGGAACTGGGAAAATATGTATATCATATAGAGGGCAACAATACTAAAGGTAACACGAAGGGTGAGACCCAAACCTACCAGAGAGATGAGACCCAGTCCTACAAAAAGAATATGGGTAGTTATGGTGCTACTGCAAAGGTAGTAAATCGTAAATCAGAATGTGCATTCTGTGCTTGGCAAGGTCATAAGTCTGAACAGTGTAATAAAGTAGTTAGTATAAACGAACGCACAGACAAATTGAGAGACAATAACAAATGTCTGAGATGTACTCAGTCAGGGCATTATACAAATATAAGTTACACTCAGTTAAATTGTAATAAGTGTAAGAAAAATGGTCATCATGCAGCCTTTTGTTATGAATAAGAGTCAAAATTTCGTAGAAGGTTTGAAGAACCTACATTTCTGAATGAACAGTCAGGAAATGGTTCAAATTTAGATGAGTCAAGCAATGAGCAAGAACATTCTGACTCAGAAAAGGACAAGAAACATGTTGGTGTGATGACTATGAATGCAGTACAAAGGCAAATGGTGAAGCCGAGCTTACCTTCATGTGCTCTGCCTACTGCAAGTGGAAAAATAAGCAGTTCAAAGGGAAATCTTTGTGTAAACACTAGGTTTTTCTTTGCTACAGGTTCCCAGTGTTCCTTTATAACTAGGGAATTAGCTGAAAGGCTTAAATTAAGCCCAGTAGATGAAATGTCTCTTGGTATTGATGCATTTCGTTCTGAGACAAAGAAAGGAAGCTTTCCTGTTGTAAATGTACTTATCAAATTGGGGAAACGAAGAGCCAGAGTTAAATTACTCGTAGTTGATGATATGGTAATTAGCATCCACACTCCAGGACTAGCAAAGGCTGCAAATGTGTTAAAGTCTAATGGTCACAAGTTTGCCGATGAAGATATTGATGGTGATGTATTTGACAACATTGGCATTGTTATTGGTGCCTTACATTTTAGTCAGTTTGTTGGTGGTATTAACAAGTGGGATGTCTATAGTTTGATGGAAACACCGGGTGGTGTCATGTTGTATGGCCATATTCCTTGTGATACTCAGCATGAACCCAGTAGTGTACAAAACCAACTTGTTATGCGAGTAGGAGCACAGTTATTGCCTACTACAACACAAGAGTTGATTGATGAGGCCATAAAGCCAGTTAATAAGTTGTTGAGTGAAGAGGCCATAGAACCTGTTAATAAGTTGTTGATTGAAGAGGCCATAGAGCCTGTTAATAAGTTGTTGATTAAGAAGGCCATAGAGCCTATTAATGAGTTATGGGAGCCAGAGAGTATTGGAGTAAAGCAAGAAGTGCATTACAAAGATAAAACTACACTTAGAAGTTTTACAGATTCTGTTCCCTTGAAGCCTATCCACACTCTTCTCCTACACAATTTTCAGAGTGCCTTTGGACAAATGAAGTCTCTAATAAACAGTTGGAGGAAATATTGGAGAATGTTCATGTGGGTAATTTGTTGGATGCTTGTACCAGTGAAGAGAAACAGTTTGATATATGCAATACTGCAGATGTAGAGTGGGAAAAGGCCAAAATATCACTACAAGCATTGAATTCCTACAATGCAAGACTTCAAAGGGTACTGGAGCAGCGCCTTTCCGAAAAATCTAGATCTCCTAAAGAAACAAGCTTTAGTTTAATCTGGAATGTTAATACAGACAAGTTGTCTTTGAAAAGTCTGAAGGCTAGAGAAGATGTGTTGACAAAACTTAAACTTCTGTCACTGGTGGGTATATTTTTGGACCCCTTAGGTCTCATATCACCCTTACTAAGAAGAGGAAAAATTCTTATTCAGAGAGCTTGATCTGAAAAGCTCTCATGGGAAGATCTGTTGTCAGAAGTGTACAAAGAGGAATCATCAAATTATGAAAGATCTGAACATCAAGCTGCCCAAAGGATTGAAGAATTGTGGGCAAGCTTAATCATAGATGATAAATTGTAGTACTGATGAGGAGACCCTCCATTTTTTCTTTTTTGGAGGGGCCCAGGATGTCTTGAATATATTTCAGGACTGTTTATTTCTACGTACATTATGTAAGTGTTATTTTGCATATAGTTTTGTTTATTGTAACGTAAGTGCATGTATGTATACTTTTAGACTTAGTGTGTGTACTTATTAATTTCTACCAAGTATACATGTATATTCGTATGTATAAGGTGTAGTTTATTATGGAGGCTGGCTGTAGAAGACTTGGGGAAAGGAATGTAGGTCACTAATGGATTTTAGCCATTAACCTTTCACCTCCTTAATAACGCTTATTGCCTCGCCTGTTTAAACAAAGAAGCATTGTAACCAAAGACCCCAAGAAACGAGAGGAGTTTTGTAAGACTTTCTTACAAAAAGTTAGTTGCTTTCATGAGATGCTACGAGGCACTCATTTTTACTGTGTTTATTGACAGTACTTATAAGTTTATTGTTAGTTGTCCTCGCGATATGCTACGAGACACTCATGTTTAGGATGTGTAAAATCGGTCATAGCTGAGATTTATGAAATACATTTGCTACTATGATTATTAATGGTGTATATACACCCACAAAATGTTTGTTGTTCTCGTGGGGTGTTACGAGACACTCAAGTAGAAGAACGTGATAGAGATCCGTGGATCAGAAGATACGTTTTTGATTCGGAGCCCTGTGATTGCTTACGACATCAGGGTTATCCGGATAGATAAGTACAGATTAACCTTATTTCTAACGGATGAAGAGATCTGCAAAGAATTGAACAAGGAGTTTCAGTCAGTATTTACAGTAGAAAATACCCCACCCCCTCAGATTGCAGAGATAGAAGCTCAAGGGCCGGTATTAGAGAACATCAACCTTACAGCCACAGAGGTATGCAAAGCGCTGATGGATTTAGATGTTCATAAAGCTACAGGTCCTGATGACATATCCCCTCATGTGCTTAAAAAATGCGCAAACACAATATCAGTGGCACTAAGTATCATATTTAAGGAGTCACTGGAGTCGGGGGAGATTCCAAGATGCTGGAAACAAGCAAATGTGATACCTATCTTCAAAAAGGGAAGGAGGGATACGGCTCTGAACTATAGACCAGTTTCCTTGACCAGCATAGTTTGCAAAGTTATGGAGAAACTACTAAGGAAACATATCTCTCTTCACTTGGAATCCTTCAACTTTTTGTCAGTGAGGCAACATGGCTTCAGAGAAGGTAGATCAACAGTAACAAACTTATTAGTATTTTATGATGAGGTAAGCCAAATCTTACAGGAAAGAGAGGGCTGGGCAGATTGCATTTTCCTAGACTTCCAGAAAGCGTTTGACACTGTTCTACATGGGAGACTTATTAGGAAGCTGCAATCAATGGCTAGAATAGGTGGAAATGTTTTGGAATGGATAAAAACTTACTTAGAAGGAAGGGAACAAAGGGTTAGAGTAAGACACTCAGTGTCTGAATGGAGAAGAGTTAGTAGGGGAGTTCCACAGGGTTCAGTTTTAGGGCCACTTTTGTTCCTTGTATATGTAAATGACCTACCAGAGTCTGTAAATTCATTCATGAATATGTTTGCAGATGATGCAAAGATTGTGAAGAAAGTAAAAAACGAGAACAATGGTAGAGAACTTCAGGAGGATCTAAATAATCTGCATGAGTGGTCAGAAAAGTGGCTAATGAAATTCAATACTTTAAAATGTAAGGTAATGAGAATGGGTACAAGTGCAAGAAGGCCCAAGCTTGACTACTCGGTGGCTGGAGTACAACTTCAAGAGACAGAAAATGAGAGAGATCTAGGAGTAAACATACTGGCAGATTTGTCTCCAGAAATACATATAAATGGCATAGTAAGAGCAGCATATGCATTCTTATCAAATGTAAGGGTAGCCTTCAGGCACATGGACAAGGAAATGTTCAGAAATATTTATGTAAGCTATGTGAGGCCAAAACTCGAATATGCAGCCCCCTTTTGGAATCCGCACTTGAAAAAGCACATAGCTAAACTTGAAAAAGTTCAAAGACATGCCACGAAACTGGTGCCAGAAATACGCAATCTCAGTTATGATGAGAGGCTGAGGGAATTAGACTTACCATCACTGGAAGCTAGAAGAGTGAGGGGGGATATGGTGACAGTCTTTAAATTCCTTCATGGTTATGATAGAGTGGATAGGGATCGATATTTTGATATGGCAGGCTCTAGAAGTAGAGGTCATAGTTTGAAGCTTCGTAAGAAAAGTTCTTTGCAGGATGTAAGGAAATACTTTTTCAGTGTAAGAGTAGTTGATAATTGGAATTGGTTAAGCGAGGAGGTAGTTAATGCTATCTCAATCCATAGTTTTAAGGACAGGTATGATAAGTATCACTAAGTCTAAAATGGAACCGATCAGGAGACGGGAAGATACGAGCTTTGGGCTCTTTCCCGTAAACACAATTAGGTAATCACACACACACACACACACACACATATATATATATATATATATATATATATATATATATATATATATATATATATATATATATATATATATATATATATATATATATATATATATATATATATATATATATATATATATATATATATATATATATATATATATATATATATATATATATATATATATTATTATTTTGTGAATATTACAGAACAGCAAGAAACAATATTATTGACTTGCAACAACCTTATCAAGAAGAACTAAAAAGAGTAAATGGAAGTTTGTTTGATAAGAAAAATTTAGAAGTAAATAAAGAATATATTAATAAATTCTGGAGACTAAGAGAAATAAAGTTAAAATGGAAATACTGAAATCACGTAATTCGCAAAGACAAAAATCAAGATAGGAGGTTCTGATTCACAGGATACCTCCGCACTGTGACTGAAGTGCTATCTACATTTTCATCTGTTCTTTTCCGTAATTTTCTTAGAAGCTACAATTACCTTAAGCACAGGACATTATGTTTATGTATTATTTTTTCATATCCCTTTCAGCATACAAAATACATGCCATCAAAGATCATAAAGCGAGCACATTCATCATATACTCGTATTGTATCCAGATTATACGTAAGAAATAGAAGAAGAAGAGGACCGATGTAGCGGTGTCTAAAAGAGGGATTTCATCAGAGCTCCGTTTTAATATGTCGAAAATTTTGAAATATGCCATCAATTATTATTATGGCGAAAGTATTACTTGTAAGATAATGCGCTTTTTCTTTCCCTCAGGTAAGGGCCTCTTATAATATACTGGCAACAGTGTAACTTATTTTGGAAGAATCAAAGAATTTTATTCCCTAAACAATTCTCTTGGAAAAAACAGTTACCGTATTGTATAATACATTCGCAATTTACTTCCTCTTAGGAAATTGTTTTTTTTCCTTTTAATGTATAACATTCACACGCACAACGAGTTGATTATTGACATTTTTGTGTGGCTTTCAAGTATTTTGATAATGTTAACAGTGGGTTAGTTTACCCCATGAAGGAAAAGAGTTTGGTTCAATAAATATCGTCCAATATCTACTGGCGTAGGATATAAAAGTCAACGTTTACCAAGAATTTAACGTTATTTTGCCGTTAACAAAGAAAATAGATAATGAAAAATTTAATCCATTTAGTTTCTAGACAATTTTCCCAATAAAATTTTAGTAATTTAATCTAGTCAGTAACTAGATGATTTTACTAAAGCAAATACAGTATACCAGAAATTAAAACCATTCCGTTTCTAGATTTTTTGGGGTTTTCCCCATAGTTACATGTACCTAAATAGGAGTCAATTTGTGTGATATGTTTTAATTTGTGTCCCATGGAAGCCACGATTCAACCCAGGGTAAATTGTGTATTGCACAAGTTGACACTTCCTAACCCAACAACCCCACCAGGCCTACGCTTACGATAGTGCAGATACCGCATGAACAGGTTGTAAGTTGAAATGGTCCTTTGCAAAGATATGCAGTATTGAATGTCTGAGGCACACATGTACTTCATAATGTGCTGTACAGGGAGGGTAAAATGCTTGCTGTGGAATGCACACTAACGAAATTTTACTTGCTAACCATTTTTATTTTCGGTAATTTAACAGTTTAGTATCGCGGCCGATTTTCGGTTATTTCCCGCCAAAAATATAGCCCAAATCGCCTGTTTTTTGCGTGATTTCATAACCTAACCATTCTTAACCTCAAACAAGTGTATTTCGTTATAATAGACAACTTCTTCAATGAAATTTTTCGATTGGATGGCTCTGTTGGCTAGGAATAGTATGCGATATTAAACTGTTAAATTACCTTATTTTCATATTTTACTTCATGACTGGTAGATTTCGTTGGTTGGAGAGCAATGAACGTAGGTTTTATCCCACTGTGGGGCGAAAGGAAGGGCATCCAGCTTTATTCCCCTCGTTCCAACTGACAGAGACTAATGGTAACAACAATAATGGTGCACGCTTCATTCATAACATTAATGTTATTTGTAAAAGCTTACAAATTCATTGTAATATGATCCAGCCAATTTGCTCTCATGTACGCTTTTTAGGGTGTATGCAGTAAATCTAAAACAATATCATTCCTTAGTCATGGTATCCTCTCGAGCCAGGCTCCAGGGATTCCTTTATTAACCACACAACTTCTCGTTTCATTTGTTCTCCTCCTTGTGAAAATGTAATGTATATCATGTTGTACTGCATACATGTATCCATATCATGCCTTTCATATCCACAATAATCAGCTCTCTCCATTATGTTTAGGTCATAGCCCTTTATATGCAGCACAGTATACACTTATATGTTGTTAATAAGTAATTTTGGGAGTTTTCTCAGAAAGTTACTTAATTTATTTCCTTTTTATCTTTAGGCCCTCATCCGGGATTTGCCTTGGCTGCAGATGCTATACCTGCTTATGAAGAAAATACTACTACTGTCACAGGCACATCCTATGAAAACCCTCTCGAAGATGGATTTCTGTGGGGAGCAGCACCCAAACATAGGAGAAGTAGAGAAAAAAGAATGACAAGAAAGTTTGGTGGTGATAGAGGTCATAAAAAGATGTTGCCAGTCCTCAAATTGCTTACTTGCGACAACTGTGGTCACGTTCATGAACCTGGACGTTTGTGCCGTATGTAGTTTATCTTTGATATTATTTATTTTTTATAAGTGAATATCTCTGTGATTTTATTTATATTGAGACACCCTATTATGTTGAGCTAGCAGGGAAGCTACAACTATAACATATTAACTAAAGTAGCATGATTTCAACATCCCATTGCCAGTCTTTTTTTTCTGCCAGTTGTTTTAGAGCAACAAGAATGCCAGGGTGGGGGATTGCTAGCTAATGCTTCCTCTATATCCTTTAATTAATTCTTGTAATGCAAAAATTATAGGTAAGGAATTATTTTGTGTCTCTACGAATAGCCATCAGTCGTCTTTTATGACATGCAGGGAAATTGAGAATGGAATTCTTTTTCTTTCAACACAATGATAAGATTTTATATTGCTCTTACTGGAATAATAGTCATTTATAAAAGTAAAATACCTATATTATATCCATTTTTTCTGTAAAGTTGATAGATGCAATTAACTTTTGATGTTTTTTTCATGTATTATATCCTCTTTAATGTGTTCTTTATTGCTATTTTGTCAAAGCTTGTAGTTGAAGTAGTGGTAAGTGATGAAGTGTGTTCCTATTTTGACGTGATTTCTTTTTTCAGTTCTGTCATGCCTTTTTCCACTTTTCGCTTCGGTAACATCACTTATTTGTCCCTATGATAGGTTTTAAATAATGATCTACAGTACTGTACTGTAATTTTTGTTAAATACACTCAGCTCGCTTTTTACGCATTTTTTAAATATGTGAAATTGGAATAACGCCTCCAAAAATAATAGTAAAAAAATGCGAAATACATGAATAATGCCCGCGCAAAAAATTCTAAAAATAATTTTCATTTTAGTAAATAAGCAACTGCCTCGGGGGCACTTTCCCACCTTGCTGCCATGTGCATACGTTTACATGGGAAGTAAAGGGCGACTGAATCAGATGAGCTCATCACTACACCTCATACCACTCTTCCAACACTTGCTTCCATCCCAAATGACGAAGTTATCGTATAGAAACTGATTATCTAAGTCAAATTGATGTAAAATGCAACACAACGAAAGGATATCAAAACATTGTCATTTATGACATTATTTTATTATGAATACTTAAATAAAAGGGCAATTTTTTGCTGTTTATAGTATAGATAGAGCCCTTTCCTTTTACACCTGTCACCAGCACACGTTAAAGTTGCCAGAAATGAGTAAAACAGAAAATCGTCCTTTTCACCCCCTCCCCCCTCCCAACCAAGGGTGTCCCCTTAAGGGTTGGGAGGGAGAATGATTTTCTGTTTTACTCATTTCTGGCAACTTTAACGTGTGCTGGTGCCAGATGTAAAAGGAAAGGGCTCTATCTAAACTATAGACAGCAAAAAATTGCCCTTTTATGTAAGTATTCGCATTAAATTAATGTCACAAATGACGATGTTTAGATATCCTTTCGTTGTGTTGCATTTTACATCAATTTGACTTAGATAATCAGTGTTTCTATACGATATCATCGTCACTAGGGATGGAAGCGAGTGTCGGAGTGGTACGAGGTGTTGTGGTGAGCTCACCTGATTCACTCGCCCTTTAAGTGAAAAGTATCTGTGCCCATTATCATTGTTTCTTATGGAAAATGACTCGTTACATTATGCGATTTTTACATTACACGTCACTTCTGAGAACCTATCTTCGTGTTATTCCAAGAACTGGGTGTACTCTAAAAGGTTATGAAACAGTGTAACAGCAAATATTGTACCTGAACAATTAAAGGCGCTATGAAGTCATGCAAAGATCAGCATGATTGATAATCTGTTAAAAACATTATGAACTGCCTTGCAAATTCCTTTGGAGATCAGCTCAAATAATTTATAATAAAATACAATGAAATGTCGTTCAGGTACAAGTTGCTTCATTGTGTTTCACTTTATTGTTACAAGAAAAGTCATTAAAAGTAATCTATATAAAAGATATAAAGCAATTAACAATTCTTTACAGCTTCCTCCTCTCAATAAGTCTGTCACTCCCTCCCTTTCAACGCCCCTTCTAGTTTGTAAGCCAATCAGAAGAGTAAACGTAATATTGTACTGTATATTGAATACATATGTATAAGAAATTGTTTTTTTTTTTAGTTATAGTTATATTTTTATATGTCATAGAAATTGCTTTTTAGGTCTTAGATTATGAACTTTGCTCCTGTGTGCATAGGTGAGTGATATGTATGTGTTCCGACTAACGTGAAAAATCGGGTTATGTCACATCTTGAGGAATGGAACTGTGATGAAAGTTGAGGACACACTCTCTCTCTCTCTCTCTCTCTCTCTCTCTCTCTCTCTCTCTCTCTCTCTCTCTCTCTCTCTCTCTCTCTCTCTCTCTCTCTCTCTCTCTCTCTCTCTCCTC
>JAXCGZ010017803.1:0-32500 GCA_037179515.1 Halocaridina rubra | reverse complement strand
CATCAATAAAGACCCGGACACGTGAAAGCACCAAGACGAAGGAAAAGAAAAAAGGGTTAAGGACAAGGCAGAGATGAGGTAATATACACAAAGGAAAACGACAGACAGAAAAAACAGTCAAAGTACAGAGGACCCAGAGATATGGAGGACTAGGCCCTGAGATGACGATGGATCTGCTTTTTGAAGGATGATAGGCCAAAAGAATTAGGAAAGGCAGAAGGAGGAAGAGAGTTTCAGAGTCTGGAGGTAGATGGGAAGAAGCAGTCACTGCACGGACCAATCCGTGAGCTACAAATCTCCACACAGTACCTGTGAGATGAGGCCGCTTGGCGAGTGCTACGCGGCCTCGGCAGTGGGGGAGGGATGCAACTCACCAACTCATCAGAGCAGCGATGGAAGTAGCAGCGATAGAAAAGAGAAAGGGAAGATTCCTTGCAGCGAAGAGAGAGAGAATCCAGATTAGAAGTAACAGAAGGATCATTAATGAGTCTAGACTACCTTAGATTCAACCCTATGAAGGAGATAAGTATAAGAAGAAGCACCCCAGATGTGAGCAGTATTCTAAGCAGGGACGGATAAGACCTTTGTAAATTTTATGTATCTGTAAAGAGGAAAACTAATGACGAAAACGAAACAACACCCCCATTTTTTGGATGAAGATTTATAAATTTGGATTATATGATTCCTCCAAGACAAGTTAGAGGCTATGTGGATTCCCAATATGTTGATAGAATTAAGAGGGTAAATTTCGTTAGTTTCGAAGACATTAAGGTTATCAGGAGGAAAGGAAGATAAAGATGATAGCCAGAAACTGTGTCTTGGAGGCATTGAATTTAACTAAATTTTGGGTGCCCCACTCAGATACCCTCTGCAAATCGGAGTTGAGAGTAGAAGAAAGAGTGATACGAGACTGATTACGAGTAGCAGATGAAGGTTGTGAAGAAAAGGCAAAGGAAAAGTGGAGGTCAGAATCATCAGCAAAGGCATGAAGAAGAGAGGAAGATGGGGATTGTAGAAGATCATGGATGAAGAGAAGGAACAGAGTAGGTGAAAGAACAGAGTCCTGTGGAACACCACTGGTAACAGAGAAAGGGCTAGATGTCGCACCATCAACAAATACAGATATAAAACGGTTAAAAAGAAAACTGGAAATCAGAGAACAGAAGAATGGGTAAAGCCATAGGCAGGGACTATGGCCAACAGAGACTTGTGCCAGACTCTGTCAAAAGCCTTAAAGATATCAAGGGCGATGACAGAGGATTCCCAATAGTTCCTCAGAGAAGATGACCATACATGAGAAAGATAGGACAGGAGGTCACAAGTGGATCTTGCCTTGCGGAAGCTGTACTGGTGATCGGAGATAAATGAGTTAGCTTCAAGGCATTTCAAGAGATGAGAATTGAGCAAATTTTCGAAAACTTTAGCAATAGAGGCGGTTAGGGTAATAGGTAGGTAGTTAGAAAGAATAGAGTGGTCACCTTTCTTAGGAACAGGTTGAAATAGAGAATGCTTCCAAGATGAAGAATAAATACTGGTTGACAGAATGAGGCGAAAAAGACGGCAAAGCACAGGAACCAGTTCATCTGCATACTCTTTAGAGCTACCTGATCAGGGTTACGGGACCGAAAGCAGTAGTCATCCCATGGTGAGTCAAAGTGGAAGTTACGCATATTTTCATGTTGGTTACGCTCAAAGTAACAAAGGGGGCGAAGAGTAGGAGGGACTGGTGGAGAGGGAGCAAAAATGGGAGATATTGAGAGCATAGAGTGGTCAGATTTACCAAAAGGGGAAAGCACAGAATAAGAGTAGTTTGAAGGGTTAGAAGTAAGAAATAGGTCAAGAGAGTTTGCTGCATGCTTCGTGACGATCAGGAACAAGAATAGGATGTTTGATAATTTGCTCCAGATCGTGAGTAATAGAGAAAAACAAGGGTTTCACTTCCTCCCACACCAGTGTGAAAAGAATTAAGCCACTCACTGTGGTGTTCAGTGAAGTCTCCAATGTACAGAACTTCGGCATGTGGGTGAGAAGATATCAAGGAGTCATGGCACGAGGACATATATTCAAAGAAAGACACAAGCTCCGTGGAGTTTGGAGAACAGTAGCAGAAGCAAAGGAAAATAGTGGTAGTGGAGTGATAGATTTTTAGCCAGAGAACATCAAGTTCAGGAGATTAAAGGTCCATGAGCCTTGCAATAGGAGTGTTAGTATTGCAATAATCACAGACCCCACCTTTGGAACGAAAACGAGTGTACAGATTATAGTGAGAAATTTGAAATGGGTCAGTGAAAGCATGAACAGACAACTGCGTTTCAGATAGGGGGAGGAGGTTAGGGAGGAAAGTACCCAAGTGCTGTTCAACAGACGGAAGATTTGAGTTCAGCCCACAAATATTAGAATAGTGAAGAATGAAAGAAGCAGATATATTGGGAGGTGCAGATATATTGGGAGGTGCAAGGATAATGGCAGAACCATTACTACCACCAGGCTTGCCTGCCCTCAAACCAATAGTGGAGTCAACACGATCCCTGGAGAGTCTTCACACCCCTCTATGTCGGGTACTGGGGGCCATTAGATGTGGACCTTACATAAATAATTGCAAATATGAGGAAAACAAAGAGAAAAAGAGACAGATGTGGGGAGTGTTGTGAATTGTCAAATTTAATGGAAGAGCAAGAGAAGTGTAATGAATACGAGAGAAAATTCAGTGTACATGTTGGCATGAGGAAAGAACCCTTCTGCAGGAAGACTCAACCTGGAACTGTCTGGACCAGTTCTAACTGTATCCTAATGCCTTCAGTCGTAGTCTATATATATATATATATATATATATATATATATATATATATATATATATATATATATATATATATATATAAATATATATGTATATATATAAATATATATATATATATATATATATATATATATATATATATATATATATATATATATATATATATATATATATATATATATATATATATATATATATATATATATATATATGACAGGACGAGGAAGAGAGTTGGCATATTTAATGAGGATAAAGAAAGTGGATATCTTATGTGTGCAGGAAACTCGATGGAAGCGGAATAAGGCCAAAGAGCTGGGTGATGGCTACAAGCTATTCTATAGCGGAGCAAGTGCACAGTGTAGGAATGGAGTTGGTATAGTGCTGTCTGTGGTAATGAAGAATGCAGTGACGGAAGTGAATAGGATGAATGACCGCATTATGACTGCGAAGATATGTTATGGAGGGGAGACAATGAACATCATTAGTGCTTATGCACCACAAATGGGGTTCACAGAGGAGGAAAAGGGCTGTTTTTGGAACGAAATATGTGAGGTAATGCAGGAACTGGAGGAGAGTGAGAGGATTATAGTGGGTGCAGATTTTAATTGGCAAGTTGGAAATGGAAATGATGATAATTGAGCGGGTGCATGGAGGACATGGGATCGGGGAGAGAAACCCAGAGGAGGAGAGTATAGTAGACTTGGCCATGTCCTTTGATATGACAATAGTGAACACGTTCTCTGAAAAAAGAGAGAGCACTTGGTAACGTACAGGAGTTGTGGTAGATGCTCTCAAATAGATTATTTCCTTTACAATAGATCAAGGCTGGTGGAAGTAAATAATTGTAAAGTTATCCTGGGTGACCATGTATCCCCCCAACACAGGCTTCTGTGTATGGACCTGAAGATAAAAATAGAAAGAAAAACGAAAAAGAAGGTGGTAAAGAAAATCAGGTGGTATAAATTGTCAGGGAGGGATAATGATGAGAAGAGAGAGTTTAGGAGAAGAGTGTTGGGAGAGATTGATCTGAAAATTGAAGATGTGGAGGAATGGTGGAGGCATAATGCATCAGTGATTAGAAGGCATGGAAGGGAGATACTGTGAGAAACATCTGGAATAGTGTGGGAAGAAAAGGAAAGCTGGTGGTAGGAGGAGGGTATAAGGGAGGTTTTAAAAGGTAAGAAGGAGGCAAAGAAGAAATTTGAAGAGCCACAGTAGCAGGAAGACAGAGATATATTACGGCAGAGAATTAAAGATGTAAAAAAGGTAATAGCTCAAGCTAAGTCATGGGCATATGATGAGGTTTATGATGAACTGGAAAGTAAGGAAGGTTTAAGCAAGGTGCTCAAATTGTCAAAGGTAAGAAATAAAAGTACGAAGGACATCAACCATATTAAACAAATTAAAGATGGAAATGATACGGTCCTAAAGAAGGAAGAAGATATCCTGAAACGATGGAAGGAGTATTTTGAGCAACTGCTAAATGAAGAAAATGAAAGACTTATTAGAGAGGATGGACAAGTAAACATGGGAATGGTAATGGGGTTCTCTAGGGAAGAGGTGATGCATGCCCTAAAAAAATGAAGAATTGGAAGGCAACAGGACCTGACTTGATTCCTGTTGAAGTTTGGAAAGCCTTAGGAGAGGAAGGGGTAGACATATTGTATGATTTTATGGCAAAAATCTCTGAACAGGAAAAGATACCAGGAGAGTAGGAGGAAAGTATATTAATACTTACATTTAAAGGTGAAGGTGATGTCCAAGAATGCATCAATAATAGAAGATACTGGAGAGAATGATAGATGACAGGCTAAGAGAGGAAGTGAGAATAGGGAAACAACAGCTTGGAATTATGTAGGGAAGCGGCACAACAGATGGAATATTTTGTATAAGGCAGCTGATGGAGAAATTCAAAGAAAAACAAAGAGACTCACACCTGGTCTTTATAAACCATGAAAATGCCCGTGACAGAGTGCCAAGACAAGAAATATGGAGACGTCTGAGAGAGAAGATGGTACCGGAAAAGTATGTTAGAATTATTCAGGAGATGTATAGGAGTGTGTATACCAGAGTGAGAAGCAGTGTTGGAGAGACAGATGGATTTGAGGTAGGAGTGGGAATACATCAGGGGTCAGCATTTAGTCCATTCATCTTCAATGTGGTGATGAATGTAATGACCAGAGATGTGAGAGAAGCAGTGCCATGGTGCATATTATATGCAGATGACATTGTGTTGTGTGCAGAGAGGAGGGAGGATTTGGTGGAGAAGTTGGAGCGATGGAGAGCAGCACTTGAGGATAGAGGAATGAGGATAATCAGGTCAAAGACCGAATATATGTGTGCCAACGTTGCTGAGGATGGTGGACATAGCATAAGAATGGATGGGGAAGAAATGAAGAGAGTACAGAAGTTCAAGTACTTGGGGTCCATAGTAGAGGCTAGTGGAAGCATGGATCAAGAAGTGAGACATCGAATTCAGGCAGGATGGAATAACTAGGGGTCTGCATCTGGTGTTCTCTGTGACAAGAAGGTACCACTGAAATTGAAGGGAAAGTTTCATGGGACCGTTGTAAGACCAGCTATGTTATATGGAACGGAAATAGCAAGTATAAGGAAGACAGAGGAGAAGGGAATGGATGTAGCGGAGATGAGAATGTTGAGGTGGATGTCTGAAGTAACAAGGAAGGATAGAATTAGGAATGAGTATATAAGAGGATCGACAAAGGTAGTTGATTTAGCAAAGAAAATACAGGAGGGAAGGCTTAGATGATATGGACACCTGATACGACGGGACGAACATCATGTTGGAAGATATACGATGGAGATGGAAGTTCGCTGTAGAAGGAGGAGAGGAAGACCAAGAAAAAGATGGCGTGATTGTATAGGGGAAGACTTGCAATGGAAGGGTATTGATGAAAATGAAGCACAGAACAGAAATAGCTGGAGACGACTCATTCACAACGGCGACCCCATATAGAAATGGGTTAAAGCTGAGAAGAAGAAGAAGAAGATATATGCGGTCCACGATTTAAGATGCCCTTGATTTACGATTTTCGTAGTAAGGACGCATCGTCCATAAATTGTTAATGAATAATTTTTCAATGACGTAAATGTAAATTTCGCATGCTGAACAGTGTGTTGGGTGTGGTGGAAGCATTTGCCATTAAGCAGCTTTAATGTGAACATATATTGCAAGTTGATGTTATCTATTTATATGTATATGTTTTTGGCTATGTTAAGGACGAGTTTAAATTTATTTACAAAGCTATCAAAAGTCTAGTCATAATTATGATCTTCATGCGTAACAGTTTTTTAAGCTTGGTGAACGAATACATCATTACGCGGCATTGTTGTGTGCGTATATTTCAAGTTCATGGCTTTATCTATTTATTTGTTTTTGTACTTTTCTATGGGAAATACCTATTTCTAATTTATTCACAAAATTACCATATACATGTACATAGTCGTAATTACGAATTTTGCGTTCGGAACAGTATGTTGAGCGTGATGAAAGAATACATCGTCATGTAGCACATAGACTGAGGAAGATGTGTCGCCATGTTCTCGTTCGTATGCCATATTGTTCTCGTGCTCATTCACTGGGGTGAAGCTGTTTGACCGTGATGAAAATGGAAAGGTTATTAGTTCTTTGGCTGGATAACCAGCATCAACAGCATATCCCAGTAAGCCTCATATACATTTTCATAGCAATTCTATATTCAGAGCTTGGAGGACACGGATGAAGCGATCTTGATTGCAAGCCCAAACCGTGCTATTACAAACTGTGATGTAATTTCTTGTAAAAAAATCAATTCCAGCGTACCATCTGTTTTAGACTTTGGTATATATTTGATGTGTAATGAGGCAAATGCTTATATGTTGTGAACATTCTCCTCTGGTGGAAATTCTTGTAAAAGTAGATGGCAAATTCCAGCGTACTGTCTGTTTTAGACTTTGGTATATATTTGCAGAGTAATGAGGCAGATGCTGTAATGCTGTGAACGCCCCCCTCTGGTGGAGAGAATAATTTCTGAAACCTCTCATGACATATTTGCAACTGTTCAAGGAGCTGCATCAGAGGAAATTGACTGGGGTATGGAATAAACTCTCCCCAGTATGTGAATGACTTCCATGGCTTTTAGGAGACAGTTGAGGCTGTCACCAAGAACGTTGTTGCCCTGAGTAAGGAGCTTAAGTTAGAGATGAAGCTGATGATGTTACAGAGCTGCTGGAATCATATGGAGAGGAGTTATATGTTTAGGACCTCATTCAGCTGGAGAAGCAGATGATTGAAGAGGAGGAAGCAATGCCAACTCCAGAGCCAAAGAGGACATATGAGTAAAAGTAAGCAATATTGTACTGAATGCTTACTTAGCTATGCTTTGACTTACGCTGAAAGTCGGGTTACGTCACGTCTTGAGGAATGAAACTGACTTAAGTCGAGGTCCCTCTGAATATACATTTATGTATGAATGTGTGTGTGTGTGTGTGTGTGTGTGTGTGTGTGTGTGTGTGTGTGTGTGTGTGTGTGTGTGTGTGTTCGCGTAATTACCTAATTGTGCTTACGGGAATAAGCCCTATGCTTGTAACTTTCTCTCTCCTGGTCGGTTCCATTTTTATACTCAATGACACTTATCATATTTTTCCTTGAATCTATGAATACAATTAGCACTAATTACTTCCTCGCTTAGTGACTTCCAAGTATCAACTATTCTTACACTAAAATAGTACCTCCTTACCTCCTGCAAAGTTTTCATATGAAGCTTTAAACTATGACCTCTGGTTATAGTCCAGCTATATCAAGATATTAATCCCTATCCACTCTATCAAATCCATGAGGAAATTTATACATCGTCATTATATCCCCCTCATTCTTCTAGCATCAAGTGATGGTAAGATTAATTCTCTAAGCCTCTCCTCATAACTGAGATTGCGTATTTCTGGCACTGTTTCGTGGCATGTCTTTGAACATCTCCCTGATTATTTACGTGCTTTTTCAAGTCCTGCTTTCAAAAGGGTGCTGTATATTCAATCTTTGGCCTCACATAAGTTACATAATTATTTCTGAACATTTCCTTGTACATGTGTCTTAGGACTACCAGCACATTTGCTTAGAAAGCATATGCTGCCCTTACTATGCCATTTATTTACATTTCCGGCGACAATTCTGCCAATATGCTTTCCCCTCGATCTCTCTCATGATCTGTCTCTTGAAATTCTGCATCTGGTTTGAGTACTCAAGCTTGGGCCTTCTCACACTTGCACACATTCTCATCACCTTACATTTTAAAGTATTGAATGTCATTAGCCACTTTGCTGACCACTCATGCAGACTATTTAGGTATTCCTGAGGTTCCCTACCATTGTTTTGGAATTTTCTTTTTTCACAATCTTTGCATCATCTGCAAACATATTAAAGAATGGAACTACAGATTCCGGGAGGTAAGTTACATATAAAAGGAACAAGAGTGGGCCTAAAATTGAACTGTGGAGGCCGACTGCTAACTTTCTCCATTCAAAAAACACTGTCTTACTTTAACTCCTTGTTCCCTTCCAAGTAAGTTTTTATTCATTGCAAAATATTTTCACCTATTCTTGTAGTTATTAACAGCTTAATAAGCGTTCAACACGGAACCATATCAAAAACCCTCTGAAATTCCAATAATATGCAATCTGCCCAGCCCTCTCTTTCTTGTAAAACCTGGCTTACCTCATCACAAAATTCCAATAGAATGTTAATGTAAATCTGTCTTTTCTGGAGCCACGTTTTCTCAGTGTGTGTGTGTGAGTGTGCGTATGTGTGAGTATTTCTTTATATATGTTTATATTCTATTCATTCTCTCTGTCTGTCTGTCTTTCTGTCCCTCTCGAGCAACTGTCTGTCAATCTTAAGTGCTTTAGAAGTGTCAGTTCAAACTGCTGGGATAGATAGAGAACGAGAGAGAGAGAAAGATATATATATATATATATATATATATATATATATATATATATATATATATATATATATATATATATATATATATATATATATATATATATATATATATATATATATATATATATATATATATATATATATATATATATATAT
This sequence comes from Halocaridina rubra, assembly GCA_037179515.1. Lineage (NCBI taxonomy): Eukaryota > Metazoa > Arthropoda > Malacostraca > Decapoda > Atyidae > Halocaridina > Halocaridina rubra. The sequence continues at coordinate 23,609 of JAXCGZ010017803.1, read as the reverse complement.
ATATATTTATTTATTTATATATATATATATATATATATATATATATATATATATATATATATATATATATATATATATATATATATATATATATATATATATATATGTATATATATATATATATATATATATATATATATATATATATATATATATATATATATATATATATATATATATATATATATATATATATATATATATATATATATATATGTATATATATATATATATATATATATATATATATATATATATATATATATATATATATATATATACATATATATATATATATATATATATATATATATATATATATATATATATATATATATATATATATATATATATATATATATATATATATATATATATATATATATATATATATATATATATATATATATATATATATATATATATATATATATATATATATATATATACATACTATATATATATATATATATATATATATATATATATATATATATATATATATATATATATATATATATATATATATATATGGTTTATATATATATATATATATATATATATATATATATATATATATATATATATATATATATATATATATATATATATATATATATATAATATATATATATATATATATATATATATATATATATATATATATATATATATATATATATATATATATATATATATATATATATATATATATATATATATATATATATATATATATATATATATATATATATATATATATATATATATATATATATATATATATATATATATATATATATATATATATATATATATATATGTATATATATATGTATATATATATATATATATATATATATATATATATATATATATATATATATATATATATATATATATATATATATATATATATGTATATATATGTATATATATATATATATATATATATATATATATATATATATATATATATATATATATATATATATATATATATATATATATATATATATATATATATATAGATATATAGATATATATATATATATATATATATATATATATATATATATATATATATATATATATATATATATATATATATATATATATATATATATATATATATATATATATATATATATATATATATATATATATATATATATATATATATATATATATATACTGTATACTGTATTCCTTAACCAAGTTATGAAGGTTTTTCTGCAGATACCTTATGCCAGGAACTTGGAGGAGGAAGCAGATTCTGTCGGTTTAAAACTTGCTGCCAAGGCCTGTTTTGATGTACGCGAGGCTAGTGCATTTTGGGGTAAAATGTCCGTACCTGACAAATTGAAAGAAAGGAAAGAGGAAAGGAGTGATGATCCCGCTTGGCTCTCTACACATCCATCTAATGTTGAACGTCAAGATAACATAAATGCCCAGATGGAAGAAGCTCTTTCCATTCGAAACTTTTGTCAATGCCCAAAACTAAGTGACAGAGATCCAAGACACACGATAGAGATGCTACAGGAACAGTTGATGAATGTGGTACAAACCAATAAATCAGCTTACAAGTGACAGCAGTTCCCATAGTAGAATTACGTTTAAAGGAGTTTGAAGAACTACAGCTTAAAATATGACATGGAAATTTTCAGAAAAAAATCAGTTTCAGCAGTATCCACGAGGGGACTTGGAACTTATCATCAGCGAATGAGGGAGCGGGCACAACATCAAAGAATAGCCTCACCGTATTCCCTGCGTGTCGTAAAAGGTGACTAAAGGTGGACGGGGCGGGGGGACTAGGAATCCCCCACCTTGTATTAACCTCCTGCGAGACGTCAGAGAAGAAGGGAGTAGAGGGGAGAATAACTTCTCCCCAAACTATAGTTTTGGGGTGTCTAAATGTGCGTGGTTGTAGTACGATAGAGAGCAAAAGATGTGAGATTTGATATATGTTTGGTAGGAGGAGGATGGATGTATTGGCATTGTGTGAGACGAAGATGAAAGGAAAGGGAGAAGTGGCATTTGGTGATGTGACGGGTAGGGTGTCTGGGGTCGAAAGGGGGAAAGCGAAAGAAGGTGTGGCATTAATGCTGAGTGAATGGATGGTAAATCAGGTAGTGGAATGGAAAGAAGTGTCATCTAGGCTGATGTGGGTGAGGGCTAGGATAGGAAGGGAATGTTGGGCTTTTGTTAGTGCGTATGGGCCAGGGTGTGAGAGAAGTGAGGAAGAGAGAGATGAATTCTGGAATGAGTTAACTAGATGTGTGGATGGTCTGAGTAGAGGGAACTATGTAGTTGTATTGGGTGACTTGAATGCCAGAGTGGGTGATGGAGAGATAAAAGGTGTTGTAGGAAAGTATGGAGTACCAGGTGGGAATGAGAGTGGCGAGAGACTGCTAGATATGTGTGTGGAGCAAGAGTTGGTGATAGGTAATAGTTTATTTAAGAAGTTAATAAATAAGTATACTTGGATGAGAGTGGCAAATGGAAGAGTGAAAGAAAGAGCATTGATGGATTATGTGTTGGTAGCAAAGATCATGGTTGGTAGAGTGAAAGATATACATGCATTCACGGGTGTGGCTGCTGGGATGTCTGATCATTTTTTGGTTGAAGCAAAGTGGTAGTAGCAAAAGAGTGGGGAAATAGTGTGGAGGATGTAGAAGGGAAATAGTGAAGATGGAAGAGTTGAAAAAGCCAGAGAAGAGACAGGAATATCAGGACAGGTTGAGAGTGGCATATGACAGGGTGAAAGAAAGAGAAGTTGGGGAGTTAGGGGAGGAATGGGGGTTGATGAAAAAATGTTTTGTGGGACATGCAAGTGATGTGTGTGGAAAGAGGTTTGTTGGAGGTGGCATGAGGAGGGGCAGCGAGTGGTGGAATGAAGGTGTGAAAATGAAGGTGGAAGAGAAAAAGAGGGCTTTTGAGGAATGGCTGCAGTGTAAAAGTAGGGAGAAGTATGAAAGATATAAGGAGAAAAATGTGGAAACCAAGCGGAAGGTAGAGGAAGAGAAGAGGTTGACAAATGTTAGGTGGGGACAGTATTTTAGTAGGTTATATGAGAAGAATAAAAAGAAGTTTTGGAAAGAAGTGAAGGGAGCAAGGAAGGGTGGATCGAGGATGGAAAAGACAGTGAAAGATGTGAATGGACAGATGTTAAGAGGGAACGATGCAAGGAAAAGATGGGCAGAATATTTTGAGTGCTTGCTGAATGTTGAGGAAGATAGAGAGGCAGCTATAGTGGCAGTGGGAGGGGTTCAAGGGCCAGTAATGGGAGATGAAAATAAGAGAGAGATTACAAGAGAGGAGGTGAAAAGGGCATTGTATGAAGCGAAATCAGGCAAAGCACCTGGAATGGATGGTGTGAGAGCAGAGATGTTGAAAGAAGGGGATGTGACTGCATTGGAATGGTTAGTGAGAGTGTTTAATATATGCTTTATGTTGTCATTGGTGCCACTGGAATGGGTGATTGCCTGTATAGTGCCCCTATACAAAGGTAAGGGAGATATGTATGAATGCAGTAATTTTAGGGATATAAGTTTGTTGAGTGTGGTAGGAAAAGTGTATGGTAGGATACTGGTTAATAGGATTAGGGATAAGACAGAATATGTGATCGCAGAAGTGCAGAGTGGTTTTAGGAGAGGGAGAGGTTGCATAGATCAGATTTTTATAGCTAGGCAGTTATGTGAGAAATATTTAGCAAAGGGTAAGGATGTGTATTTTGCATTTTTGGATCTGGAGAAAGCATATGATAGAGTTGATAGAGAGGCTATGTGGAATGTTTTGAGATTATATGGAATCAATGGTAAATTGCTGCATGCAGTGAAGAGTTTGTATGAGGGTGATAGAGCTTGCGTTAGGGAAAGGAATGAAGTGAGTGAGTGGTTTCCAGTGAGTGTGGGACTGAGACAGGTATGTGTGATGTCACCATGGCTGTTCAATTTGTATATTGATGGAGTTGTAAGAGAGGTGAATGAGCGAGTGCGTGGTCGAGGTTTGAGAATGGTAGATGGGGATGATAACGAGTGGGAGCTGAATCAGTTACTGTTTGCAGGTGATACTGTGGTGGTGGCAGATTCAGAGGAAAAGCTGTGTCAGTTAGTGTCAGAATTTGGAATGGTGTGTGAGAGAAGGAAGTTACGAGTGAATGTGGGAAAGAGTAAGGTTATGAGGTGTACAAGAAATGAGGATTGCTCTGGATTGAATGTTATGTTGAGTGGAGAGACACTTGAGGAGGTTAATCAGTTTAAGTATTTAAGCTCGGTTATAGCTGCAAATGGTGGAGTGGAAGCAGATGTGTGTCACAGAGTGAATGAAGGATGTAAAGTGTTGGTGCATTGAAAGAAGTGATGAAAAATAGAGGGTTGGAAATGAATGTTAAGAAAGTTTTGTATGAGAAAGTGGTTGTGCCAACTGTAATGTATGGATCAGAGTTATGGGGTATGAAAGTAAGTGCGAGACGGAAACTAAATGTGTTTGAGATGAAATGCCTGAGGAGTATGATTGGTGTATCTCGATTGGATAAGGTTAGGAATGAAGTGGTGAGAGCAAGAACGGGTGTGAGGAGAGAAATTGCAGCCAGAGTAGATATGAATGTTCTGAGATGGTTTGGCCATGTGGAAAGGACGGATGATGAAAGGCTGCTGAAAAAGGTGATGAATGCGAGAGTTGATGGTAGAAATGCTAGAGGGAGGCCTAGGTTTGGATGGATGGATGGAGTAAGGAGAGCTCTGCATGATAGGAGGATGGATGTGAGGGAATCAAGCGAGTGTGCTAGGAATAGGTATGAGTGGTGAGCGATTGTGACGCAGCTTTGATGGGCATCTGCTGTTACCACGGGGCTGCATCTTACAGAGGTAGCCTTGTGGTAGGGGCAGTAGGAGGAGTTGGCAGTTGTGAAGCAACACAGGTTGTGGAAGAGCCTGGAGGATGGGCTGTGGCACTCCAGCAGTGCCATCTGAACGGTCGCTAGCTCCCTCGTCATTGCCCATAGAGCAAAGTAATTGTTATTATTATTATTATTATTATTATTATTAATATTATTATTATTATTATTATTATTATTATTATTATTATTATTATTATTATTATTATTATTATTATTATTATTATTATTATTATTATTATTATTATTATTATTATTATTATTATTATTATTATTATTATTATTATATAAATTAATCTTGGTATTTTTTACTCTTATTGCGGTATTAATCTTTGTATGAGTAGGAGGTGGGGGGAAAAATTAATAATGTTCTCCATTGTGAAAAATCGAGTGTATTGCATTCACGCAATGCTCTTATATTCAGTAGTAGTGAGGAAAATAACAGAATTGAATATTGTGATATGATAATCAATAACAATGAAGCAATCAAGAATGGATGAAGAACATGAAATTTTTGTTTTTTCTGTTCATGAGCATAAATCCACATCATTTCCTTTTGAAAATAATATAATAATTTACCATCGCTGAAGGGGTTTTGGAAGTCAAATGCGTTTGGATAATTCCGTAGAGTTCTTCTTTTATTACTTATGTTATCAGAGTTATTTATGTCTTTATGTATTCATTTATTTAAATAGTTATCTATTTATGTAATTATTCACTTACTTATATTGTATATATATATATATATATATATATATATATATATATATATATATATATATATATATATATATATATATATATATATATATATATATTTGTGTGTGTGTGTGTGTATATATGTATATGTATGTATATATATATATATATATATATATATATATATATATATATATATATATATATATATATATATATATATATATATATATATATATATATATATATATATATATATATATATATATATTTGCTTGTTTGTCTTCTATATATTTATGAAATAGTAGTTGCTTGAGTACATTATTATTTATTTATGTTTTATTTATTCACCGATATCTGTATACTTAGTTATTATACATGAACACTACATGATGGCATTCCATATAGTTCTACCGCAATGCTAATGAGTTTTTACTGTCCCTTCACCGATCTCTTCAATAGGGATATTTGAAGCATAGTGTTTCTTCGAGGCTTGCGTAAAATTTGCAGTAATACATTAAAAATATCAGTGAGAGGTTTCACTATTTGTGCTTTTATATTTCTTAGTATTTTTTGGTATAAATGATCAATTCTTGGATTTTTGATAACTTTTATTTTCTCAACATTCTCGAGTGATTTCTTCTCTGAGACGAAGAGATTGGGAATTTTATTGTGAGACTTAAATACTTATTCGGTTTTCATAATTCTACTGATATTTTTCTGTGAAAACAGTGCTGAAATAATCATCTAATGCTGTTGCCATCTCCTTGTCATATGTTACGATATCACCTGTGTCTCAGTAATTTATGGTCCTATTACCAATTTTCATGTTTTCTGTTACTAATGTATCTATAAAAATTCTTTGGTTTTTTCTTACAATAGTTAGCTATTTTTATTTTATTCTGTCGTTTGGGTTGCCTAATTTTTTCTTTACTCCCCTTCTGTCTGTGTTATACTATTCAGTAATATGTTGGTCAAAGTTTTATTTTCTTTTTTGATTTTACATAGTCGATTTCTATTACGTAATAGGTTTTGTTATGTTCGGGTCATACCATTCCTTTTTGTTTGTTTTGCCTGCATTTATCTCTCGCAGAGGAATATACTTCTTTTGTTGGAATAAGATTTGATCTTTGAGGCATGTCCACACATCGTTGGCTGTACTGCCTTGTAATGTTATACTTAATAATGTTATGATCTCCTCTTCCTAACTTTACGTACCACAATCTTTTTTTCAGTTAGATATTCTTGGTTAGATAATATTAAGTTTAATATATTATTTCAACGTGGTCGGTTCCCTAATATACTGAAGAAGAGAATATTCTTTTACAAATTAAATTTGTCTACATGATTCACTTTCTACATGTGAGTGGTCGTATCAGATTAGTTCAGGTAGGTGAAAATCACCCATTATGAGAGCGTCATTATTCGATACTGTACGTTGCAAGCTATCATGCATTAGTAAATCTGTTTCCCGAACCTGTGAGGGCCGCCTATATACTACGCTTACATTGATTTTATTTGTTATTGTAGTTATTTGTATACACAGATGCTCAACACGACTGTCCAGAATCGTGTCAATCTCGATTGGGTGAAGTTTTTGCATTACAGTGCCACTCCCCCAAATCTTCCCATTCTGTTCCTGTTAAATAATTTAAAGCCAGATAGTTGATACTGTTCGAATAAACCTATCTCTTCTGTGTTCATGAAAGTTTATATTTTTGCTACTTTGTCAAAATATTCGCTGTAAGTAATGACCATTATTTCGCTGAAATTTCTCCTAATATTTGAAGTATTCTTTGCATGAGGGTTCACTTGAATTTAGCACCCAACCAGAGGAATGTCCTGGGTTGAACGATCGCTATCTCTATAGCCTTTTATCGGTTTGGATGACCTGAGGGTAGGATTAACTTGGGTCGGTTTGGATAACCCTGGGGGCTAGAAGTCACGTAAACTTTTAACTTGATTTACCTTGGGATTAATCTGAGGTTGTACCTGAGTTTGACTCTGGAGTCTATTCGTTGTGTTTGTGTTAGTACCGACCACCTGTCTATTTGGCTCATTTAAAAATTTATCTTAAGTTGTTTATGTATATGTTCTGAAATCAGGTTCGCTAGGTGTTTAGATCCTTTATTACAGAAATGTATTTCTTTTCTGTGGAAAATATTCTTATTTCACATGAATTCCGTCCGAGTAACAGCAAAACCTATATTTGCATCCTGACACATATGCTGTACCCTGACATTAATACCTATTGCCAATGAAGACAATCTTGTTAGATCTATCCTGCAGGGTGCCTATCATATCCCTATTCTTCTCAGTAACGTCCTGTGAGGCAACCCTCTTTATACTTATCATTAGATAATACATTTACCACCTTACAAGATCGTTTTCCTGGTTGTGTTTTGTCCTTAACCTTTTGCTCTAGGTCGTAAAATTGCTCCCCAGGTTAGATATACTTCACTGTTTTGGGGTGCTTTTGTGATCAATAAACCTTCCATTGTTTCGGACTATGGAGTCCCCGATAATTATATGTGGGTCCTCATCAGGTTGCACATTATCGTTAGTGGAGTCTACTCCATCCTCAAGGACACTGAATCTGTCATGAATGAAACTCAGCCGCAGAATTATTAGAAATTCATAATGAGAACATTTTTAATATTATAGAGACAGGTAATAAGATTATCAATAATGTAGCAAAAGACTGCAGAGTTTTTCAATCTGGGGAGTTAATAGGTTAATGGATGACATCAAGACCACCCTCGATGGAGGATATTTGAAAAAAATGACCCAAAATTTATATGGAAATCTATTAACTAGAAGGGCTATGTGGTGGAACCCAATGATGTGCAACCTGAAGATATCAATTTCAAATTGCATTTCGAAAATTTGTTTAATCCTCCGACAGTTAATCCTAATCAAATCATTGATGTGTCATGACTCACCTAATATTCTTATATTGGATGATCCTTTTACTGCTCAAGAGTTAGGCATGGCAGTGCAAAGTATAAGAAAATTTTAAGAGTTATATTGGAATGTGTCCTGGTTTATTTACGATGTTCCCACAGACATGGTTATCCTTTTTCCTCATAATTTTTAATTTCCTTTTCTTAAATGTCCTTTATCCATTTGCTTGGTGCCACAATATATTGATCACTCTATTTAAATCTGGGGATGGAAGAGATTGCGAAAATTATCGGGGCAGAAGTATAATGAACACCTTGGCAAAAATTTATGATACGCTTTTGATGAAAAGGTTAACTTTATGGTTTAATACAGATAAGTGTCAGGCCGGAGCTCAGAAGGGTAGAGGGTGTATAGAGCAGATTCTGGCTTTAAGGTTGCTGATGGATTATGCTGCTTGCAAGAGTCAAATATTGTATATAGTTTTTGTGGATTTTAGTAAGGCGTACGACAGGGTACCAAAATATGAATTAATCGAGTGTCTCAAGTCGGTGGGATGTGGAAGGGTTATGGTGTCAGCTATCCAAAATATTTATTCATGTACAAAAAGTGTGTTAAAATCTGCTATAATAACATCTATAGGTATACGCCAAGGAGCTTCTACGAGCTGCATTTTGTTTGTCATTTATATGGATAAAATGGTGAGAATGATTAAAGAAAGAGTGGGAATTGATGTCTTTTTGGTAAATTTACATACTCTTTTATTGATGGATGACACGGTGATTGTAAGTACATCTCGTGAAAAGTGCATATCAAAACTTGAGGCTCTATTAGATTATTGTAATGCTTATGGTATGGTGATTGAGGAAAAGAAGACAAAGTATTTTGTTGTTATTGGAAGAGACAGAGATAAAGAATCAATAGTGATAAACAACATAAAAATAGATTATTGTAAAAAGTATCTGTACTTAGGTGCATGCTTTACTGATGATGCAAAAATGCACTCAGTACTTAAACAGCATGAAATCGATGGTACAGCAACAGCAAATAAGTTAAGTATATTCTGCATAAATAACATGAGTATGCCCTATGCATATAAGGTTAAAGTTTTTAAAGCTGCTTTGAATTCTTCACTTTTGTATGGCTCTGAGAGTTGGTTCACAAGTAATTTAGCTTGCATGGAAAAGCTTTATAACAAGGTAGTAAAGTGTTTATTAGGAGTAAGAAACAACACTCCAATATCCCTATGTTTAATAGAAAGTGGCTTGGAAACTTTAGTACATGAAGTCAATGTAAGAAGAAGAAGATTTTTAACCAAAAAAAAAATGCAACAGGTTAACAATGAAGAACCTTTCTATGTGGTATTTGAAATCTGCAGACGGGAAAATGCACCTGGTTATCAATTCTTAAATTCATATATTACAAATAATGTGGAAGCTTCTGCTTCAAGTGGAATAAAAACTGTAATATTGAATAAACCCCAAGATGCCACAATATATCTTACATATAGACAAATTTTAAATAGTCAGCTGACAGTACATAAAGTGTATAGTAGCAAAGAGTTTGTACCATATTATTTGCGAGTGGCATTCACAAGGTTAAGAGTAATGTCTCATGAGTTGCGTGTAGAGACTGGAAGGTGGAGCAGAACACCAAGAGAAATGAGAGTATGTGCTTGTGATCAAATGGCAATTCAGAGTGAAGAACATGTGCTAATTGAGTGTCCTTTCTCCCAACCAGTGAGGCAAAAATATAATATGTTAAACTATTGAATGAAGAGCTTCATATTACCGAGTTGTGTCAGTATATTTATGAAATACTAAAGTTGTACAGATAAGGAAGAGATTCAACCTTGTAATGAGGAAAGCATTGATTTTTTTGTATGTACAGGTTAAATTGTAATAATTGGATGTAGTCTATTCTTCTAACTGTATTTCAGAATGAGGCATTAAGATAAATATGATTATTTACTTTTGTTGATAAGTTTGTGAGATTATTTGTAGTGTTCTTTAGGCTAAGATTTTTGATGGACTAAATATTGTTTCTATTAATTATGCTATTTTGTGCAAAAAGGAAAAAAATGCAATATTTTTTGTAACAATTTAGTAATATTTTGTCAATAAACTATATATATATATATATATATATATATATATATATATATATATATATATATATATATATATATATATATATATATATATATATATATATATATATATATATATATATATATATATATATATATAGCTAGAGGAGCTTAATGTTGTTCTTTCTGCTGACTTATTCCTTGCTTTTTTTAATAATACCTTAGGGGGCAGGAGATAAAAAAAATAAAAAACTGCGTTTGTTCTAGGACTTACAGAGTCCAGAGTCTGGGGAGAGGTTTGTGGGGGCAATCCTGGGGTTAGTTGAGGACGATGCAAAATGATGTCCACTTTTCTGGATGATGTTCCTTAATTTCTCTCTTTCAGCCTTCAGTTTTCCTAACTTCAAATGTTTCATCACGCACTGCCTGTTTCTCGTCACAAAACAAAAATATGCCCCTAACTTCGGCACTGTTTTCTTCAAAGAATTCAAGTGTAAATTCACGTGAACACTTGTTCCAACGTACCTGACAGCACGACCCATGATAATTTAAAGAAGAGATATACAAAGCGAAAATAATACTTATCCGCTTGCAGACTATATACTATATATATATATATATATATATATATATATATATATATATATATATATATATATATATATATATATATATATAAATATATATATATATATATATATATATATATATATATATATATATATATATATATATATATATATATATATATATATATATATGATATATATATATATATATATATATATATATATATATATATATATATATATATATATATATATATATATATATATATATATATATATATCTATCTATCTATCTATCTATCTATCTATCTATCTATCTATCTATCATCATCATATATATATATATATATATATATATATATATATATATATATATATATATATATATATATATATATATATATATATGAATAATTTTTTTTTTTTTTTACCCCGACCGGAACTCGAACCTAGGACTTATGACTACTAAGTCAAGACGCTACCACTACACCACAGAAGGTTAAAAGGAATCCAACCTTATAGCTTATATCTGCTATACTTAGGAATGAACGCATTCTATCTGAATGCCACTATGTTCATATTACAGATTCCCCAACCTCACTCGTGGCTTCATTTTAGCATTTAATTCAATTCCCAATCTCATTCGGGCCATGAAATAACCAAATAAGCACATTACATATGTGAAAACATGAATCATTTTTTACCCCGACCGGGACTCGAAGCTAGGACTTATGATTACTAAGTCAAGGCGCTACCACTACACCACAGAAGATTAAAAGGAATCCAACCTTATAGCTTATATCTGCTATACTTAGGAATGAACGCATTCTATCTGAATGCCACTATGTTCATATTACAGATTCCCCAACCTCACTCGTGGCTTCATTTTAGCATTTAATTCAATTCCCAATCTCATTCGGGCCATGAAATAACCAAATAAGCACATTACATATGTGAAAACATGAATCATTTTTTACCCCGACCGGGACTCGAAGCTAGGACTTATGATTACTAAGTCAAGGCGCTACCACTACACCACAGAAGGTTAAAAGGAATCCAACCTTATAGCTTATATCAGCTATACTTAGGAATGAACGCAGTCTATCTGAATGCCACTATGTTTATATTACAGATTCCCCAACCTCACTCGTGGCTTCATTTTAGCATTTAATTCAATTCCCAATCTCAATCTAATTCAATCTCATTGAATTAAATGCTAAAATGAAGCCACGAGTGAGGTTGGGGAATCTGTAATATGAACATAGTGGCATTCAGATAGAATGCGTTCATTCCTAAGTATAGCAGATATAAGCTATAAGGTTAGATTCCTTTTAATCTTCTGTGGTGTATTGGTAGCGCCTTGACTTAGTAATCATAAGTCCTAGGTTCGAGTCCCGGTCGTGGTAAAAATGATTAATGTTTTCACATATGTAATGTGCTTATTTGGTTATTTCATGGCCCGAATGAGATTGGGAATTGAATTAAATGCTAAAATGAAGCCACGAGTGAGGTTGGGGAATCTGTAATATGAACATAGTGGCATTCAGATAGAATGCGTTCATTCCTAAGTATAGCAGATATAAGCTATAAGGTTGAATTCCTTTTAATCTTCTGTGGTGTAGTGGTAGCGCCTTGACTTAGTAATCATAAGTCCTAGGTTCGAGTCCCGGTCGGGGTAAAAAATGATTCATGTTTTCACATATGTAATGTGCTTATTTGGTTATTTCATGGCCCGAATGAGATTGGGAATTGAATTAAATGCTAAAATGAAGCCACGAGTGAGGTTGGGGAATCTGTAACATGAACATAGTGGCATTCAGATAGAATGCGTTCATTCCTAAGTATAGCAGATATAAGCTACAAGGTTGGGTTCTTTTTAACCTTCTGTGGTGTAGTGGTAGCGCCTTGACTTAGTAATCATAAGTTCTAGGTTCGAGTCCCGGTCGGGGTAAAAAATGATTCATGTTTTCACATATGTAATGTGCTTATTTGGTTATTTCATGGCCCGAATGAGATTGGGAATTGAATGAAATGCTAAAATGAAGCCACGAGTGAGGTTGGGGAATCTGTAATATGAACATAGTGGCATTCAGATAGAATGCGTTCATTCCTAAGTATAGCAGATATAAGCTATAAGGTTGGATTCCTTTTAACCTTCTGTGGTGTAGTGGTAGCGCCTTGACTTAGTAATCATAAGTCCTAGGTTCGAGTCCCGGTCGGGGTAAAAAATGATTCATGTTTTCACATATGTAATGTGCTTATTTGGATATATATATATATATATATATATATATATATATATATATATATATATATATATATATATATATATATATATATATATATGTATGTATATATATGTATATATATATATATATATATATATATATATATATATATATATATATATATATATATATATATATATATATATATATATATATATATATATATATATATATATATATATATATATATATATATATATATATATATATATATATATATTTATATATATATATATATATATATTTATATATATATATATATATATATATATATATATATATATATATATATATATATATATATATATAAATATATATATATATATATATATATATATATATATATATATATATATATATATATATATATATATATATATATATATATATATATATATATATATATATATATATATATATATATATATATATATATATATATATATATATATATATATATATATATATATATATATATATATATATATATATATATATATATATATATATATATATATATATATATATATATATATATATATATATATATATATATATATATATATATATAGAGAGAGAGAGAGAGAGAGAGAGAGAGAGAGATAGTTTGGCTGTCTCTTTTACCCTCTGTTTTACTTTTGAGCTTTCACAAGCACTCATTGTTTCTACAAAATTGAATAAATTTCGCCCAAAACTGTCTGTTTTCGAAGGAGCAATCCATATTGGTGTTCCTCTCACTACGCCTTTGGTGACGAAACTGGGACTTAGCCTCACAATCCCCACCCCCACTGTACGATTCACTTTGAACACGGCTGACTCTGGGACTCTGAAAGCCAAACACTGCTTGGTGATCATCCGATGAACCATCAGTAGGACCGACAGACCACAACTAGTCCATACACGATCCAATCTGCGCGGATCAACCCAAATTTGTCCAGTGGCTTTAAGACCTATCGCATCGTGTATGGGTACCTAAGAGATGCTGTGTAGATGTTTTGCGAACCATCTCCTAGAAGAAAATTTGCATCTTCAAGACTGCGATCTACGCTTTGCTTCATTAAGCAGAGAGGTCATGAGTTCTGCTCTTTATGGTGGAATGTACAATTTTTTTTTTTCGCCAAAGATACTCGCTGATAGAAAGGTGGGGGATATTTTGTCTCTTTTTATGTTGTATTTCTAGTCACATCAGATGGTTCAGTGACTGCATCATTAGGTGTGTGTGTGTGTGTGTGTGTGTGTGTGTGTGTGTGACTAGACATTGAGCTGTTTTTGCAGTGATTCAGAGTTCAATCTGGTAAAATACTTTCTGCAATCTTTATGTAATAAATAAATAAATAAATATAAATATTAGTAATTAATATTATAAATGAAAATAAAGTAAGATTAAACTATGGATTTTGAATGTGAGATATATTTTAGTCGTTATGTGATACAAAGAAAGTAGAGTTATTGTCTTTCATTTGATTTATACTTTACTATTTTCTTGTTGACTACTTCTCATTTCTTTTTTGTCGTTTATGCCCCTCTGTTATTTTTACTCTTTTATAACATTCTATATAACCTCTCTCTCTCTCCTCTCTCTCTCTCTCTCTCTCTCTCTCTCTCTCTCTCTCTCTCTCTCTCTCTCTCTCTCTCTCTCTCTCTCTCTCTCTCTCTCTCTCTCTCTCTCTCATTTTTGTTAATTAGCTCTAGATAGATGTACAGATATTGGAGCTTACGAGACTTTTTGAGCTTGTATTTTTCTTATTTTTATATATTCTCATTCCTTTCTGGGGTAATTTTCCTGCCTGGACAAGTTAATCGCCCAGGAATGAAAACTGTCCGAAAAGAGACAGAGATAAGTATCAAAAGTAACATAAGACTAAAGTACATAAGTATATGATAGGATATTCACACTAAATGACACACTTGGTTTAGTACTGTATGCTCACCCCTATTCTGCCCTTGGATGTGTCTTTTTCTTGTTTTGTAGAAGAGAAGGTCTCTTTGAAAGCTTCGTACTTTTTATTATAAGAATTACTGGAGCTAAGTGGTTTCTTATCACGAAGGACTGTAGTATGCCTGTCTGTCTGTCTGTCTGTTTGTTCTGCGTGCTTGGGTGTGTAAGTATATGCCTGCCTGGCTGTATGAATGTATGTATGTATGTATGTATGTGATTACCTAATTGATTACCTAATTGTGTTTACGGGAAAGATCCCAAAGCTCGTATCTTCCCGTCTCCTGATCGGTTCCATTTTTAGACTTAGTGATACTTATCATACCTGTCCTTAAAACTATGGATTGAGATAGCATTAACTACCTCCTCGCTTAGCGAATTCCAATTATCAACTACTCTTACACTGAAAAAGTATTTCCTTACATCCTGCAAACAAGTTTTCTTACGAAGCTTCAAACTATGACCTCTAGTTCTAGAGCCAGCCATATCGAAATATCGATCCCTATCCACTCTATCATAACCATGAAGGAATTTAAAGACTGTCACCATATCCCCCCTTACTCTTCTAGCTTCGAGTGATGGCAAGTCTAATTCCCTCAGCCTCTCATCATAACCGAGATTGCGTATTTCTGGCACCAGTTTCGTGGCATGTCTTTGAACTTTTTCAAGCTTAGCTATGTGCTTTTTCAAGTGCGGATTCCAAAAGGGGGCTGCATATTCGAGTTTTGGCCTCACATAGGTTACATAAATATTTCTGAACATTTCCTTGTCCATGTGCCTGAAGGCTACCCTTACATTTGATAAGAATGCATATGCTGCCCTTACTACGCCATTTATATGTATTTCTGGAGACAAATCTGCCAGTATGTTTACTCCTAGATCTCTCTCATTTTCTGTCTCTTGAAGTTGTACTCCAGCCACCGAGTAGTCAAGCTTGGGCCTTCTTGCACTTGTACCCATTCTCATTACCTTACATTTTGAGGTATTGAATTTCATTAGCCACTTTTCTGACCACTCATGCAGATTATTTAGATCCTCCTGAAGTTCTCTACCATTGTTCTCGTTTTTTACTTTCTTCACAATCTTTGCATCATCTGCAAACATATTCATGAATGAATTTACAGACTCTGGTAGGTCATTTACATATACAAGGAACAAAAGTGGCCCTAAAACTGAACCCTGTGGAACTCCACTACTAACTCTTCTCCATTCAGACACTGAGTGTCTTACTCTAACCCTCTGTTCCCTTCCTTCTAAGTAAGTTTTTATCCATTCCAAGACATTTCCACCTATTCTAGCCATTGATTGCAGCTTCCTAATAAGTCTCCCATGTGGAACAGTGTCAAACGCTTTCTGGAAGTCTAGGAATATGCAATCTGCCCAGCCCTCTCTTTCCTGTAAGATTTGGCTTACCTCATCATAAAATTCTAATAAGTTTGTTACTGTTGATCTTCCTTCTCTGAAGCCATGTTGCCTCACTGACAAAAAGTTGAAGGATTCCAAGTGAAGAGAGATATGTTTCCTTAGTAGTTTCTCCATAAGTTTGCAAACTATGCTGGTCAAGGAAACTGGTCGATAGTTCAGAGCCGTATCCCTCCTTCCCTTTTTGAAGATAGGTATCACATTTGCTTGTTTCCAGCATCTTGGAATCTCCCCCAACTCCAGTGACTCCTTAAATATGATACTTAGTGCCACTGATATTGTGTTTGCGCATTTTTTAAGCACATGAGGGGATATATCATCAGGACCTGTAGCTTTATGAACATCTAAATCCATCAGCGCTTTGCATACCTCTGTGGCTGTAAGGTTGATGTTCTCTAATACCGGCCCTTGAGCTTCTATCACTGCAATCTGAGGGGGTGGGGTATTTTCTACTGTAAATACTGACTGAAACTCCTTGTTCAATTCTTTGCAGATCTCTTCGTCCGTCTCAGTGATGCTTCCATCCGCTCTCTTTAGCCTTAAAACCTGTTCTTTTACCTTCAGTTTTCCTCTGATAAAGCTGTGGAAAAGCTTGGGATTTTCTTTAGCCTTCCTGGTGATGTCCCTCTCATAATCTCTCTCTGCCTCTCTCCTTTTACTTAGGTAGTCATTTCTTGCTCTTTTGTAGGTTTGCCAGGCATTTATGTTTTTTCTCCTCCTATACCTTTTCCAGCATTTGTCTCTCCACTCCTTAGCTCTTTTACACCCATTATCGAACCATTTCTCTCTGGCATGAATTACAGCTACTTTGGTGACAGGTATGCAGCAATCTACTATCTTCCCATATTTCTCACAAAAGATGTCATACATTTCTTGTACAGATTTGTTGTAAAATAAGGTTCTCCAGTCAATAACTGCAAAAAGCTCATTCATTTTGATGTAATCTCCTTTCGGATAGTTCCTCCTCATGTCCTCAGTGCCTCTACTCTCAGGAAGGATGTCTTCAATGATATACTCCATCAACAACACACAGTGGTCACTCTTTCCAATTGGTGGTTCATACTCATTATTTTCAATATCCAACACATTATCTGTGAACACCAAATCAAGTAGTGATGGCTCATCCCCACCCCTGGCTCTTGTTGGTTCCATTACATGTTGGTGTAGGAAATTCCCTTGTACGCAATCTAGGAATCTTGCCCCAAATGAGTCCTCACCACTGTGTGGGTCAAGATTTATCCAATCTATCTCTTTATGATTAAAGTCTCCCATAATCAAAATCCTACATTTTTTCTCCCGCGCCATGTTAACAACTGAGTTTATGACTTCAATCGTACCTATATGACTTTCCTCATAAATTTCAAGCCTATTTTGGTTCCTTGGTGGGTTGTATACAACATTTATTATAATGCTCTCTGACCCAGTATTTATGCGAGCAACAAGAAATTCCCTGAACTCACTTTCTATAGCCAAGTTTATTTCTTCAACTTGAATCCTCTCACTTATGAGCAGTGCTATCCCTCCACCAGTCCTCTCAGATCTTTCGACCCTTAGTATTCTGAAACCCTTAGGAAAAACTGTGATACTGTTTATGTCCTCACTCAACTTAATCTCTGTAATTGCTACTATATCTGCCTTACTGTTGTGAATCCTATCTTTTAATTCTACTGCCTTACCAGCTAATCCATCAGCATTTGTGTATAACAATCTTAATGAGGCCCCATCCCCTGATCTTCTGTCATTATCTTCTTTATCTCCCCTTTGTCTGGAAGTATTCTGTAACGAAAATTTTTCTTCTCTTCTTCATTTCTTTCATCATTTAACCTTCTTGCCTCTTGCAACAAGTTTTTTATCTTTCCCATCTCTTCCTGTGTTCTGTATCGTCTAATGAACACTTCTTTGCATTCTTGAAGGTCTTTTAGACTTTTTTTTCTCAACAATATTTCCCTACATGTCTCCCCTCTCTCAAAGGTTACTTTTGTTGGTCTCGGCTTTCCTTCCCTTGAATATTTACCTAGTTGGTGTATGTTTACAATATCCTCAGGACCACATACTACTCCAAGCTTTCTTATCAGGTCTACAACGTTAGCTTTATTTTCTTCAAGTCTCCCCTGCCATGTTGGCTCCTGGAATTCACTTATGCCTGAGATTACCACTGTCTTCTCCTTATCAAGTGCCTGTCTGATGAGTGGGTTTGCCCTTTCCATCACAACGTCTTTCATTTTTTCGATTACTGTCTCTTTATAGTCAAATGTTTGTATGTTTTCCAGTGCCACCACCTTTACAGCCTCTTTTACTGCCACATTCCCCTTTAGTGCATCAGCAAAGGACGTTTTCATGGCATCATTTTCCATATGTATGTATGTATGTATGTATGTATGTATGTATGTATGTATGTATGTATGTATGTATGTATGTATGTATGTATGTATGTATGTATGTATGTATGTATGTATGTATGTATGTATGTATGTATGTATGTATGCATGTATGCATGTATA
Source organism: Halocaridina rubra (assembly GCA_037179515.1). Classification (NCBI taxonomy): domain Eukaryota; kingdom Metazoa; phylum Arthropoda; class Malacostraca; order Decapoda; family Atyidae; genus Halocaridina; species Halocaridina rubra. Next base: position 4,307 of record JAXCGZ010017803.1, on the reverse strand, counting down.
CATGCATGTATGTATGTATGTATGTATGTATGCATGTATGTATGTATGTATGTATGTATGTATGTATGTATGTATGTATGTATGTATGTATGTATGTATGTATGTATGTATGTATGTATGTATGTATGTATGTATGTATGTATGTATGTATGTATGTATGTATGTATGTATGTATGTATGTATGTATGTATGTATGTATGTATGTATATATGTATGCATGTATGTATGTATGTATGTATGTATGTATGTATGTATGTATGTATGTGCGTATGTATGTATGCATGCATGTATACATGCATGCATGCATGTATGTATGTATGTATGTATGTATGCATGTTTGTATGTATGTATGTATGTATGTATGTATGTATGTATGTATGTATGTATGTATGTATGTATGTGATGACCTAATTGTGATTACCTAATTGTGTTTACGGAAAGAGCCCAAAGCTCGTATCTTCCCGTCTCCTGATCGGTTCCATTTTTAGACTTAGTGATACTGATCATACCTGTCCTTAAAACTATGGATTGAGGTAGCATTAACTACCTCCTCGCTTAGCGAATGCCAATTATCAACTACTCTTACACTGAAAAAGTATTTCCTTACATCCTGCAAACAAGTTTTCTTCCGAAGCTTCAAACTATGACCTCTAGTTCTAGAGCCAGCCATATCGAAATATGTATGTATGTATGTATGTATGTATGTATGTATGTATGTATGTATGTATGTATGTATGTATGTATGTATGTATGTATGTATGTATGTATGTATGTATGCATGTATGTATGTATGTATGTATGTATGTATGTATGTATGTATGTATGTATGTATGTATGTATGTATGTATAAGGTAACAAATAAGAAGACTGATGATATAGTGATTTTGCTTTAAAAACTCTCTTTGGATATATAAGAAAAAATTGTATATTGCCCTTTCTGTAATCGTGATACCTGGTCTTTTTGAGTAAAACCTTCTTACGCCAACCCCCATAAATCCTTCGCTTCTTTATCGTATCACTTCTTATTTTTAATTCCCTCTCATCTCTATTTTCCCTCTAATTTTCATCGTTTTCCCAGTTTTCCCCCTTTGATTTTTTATGTTTCCATCTTTATTCTTAAACAAAGAATATTACTAATAAGGACGGAGTGAAAGAAGGAATGATCTAACTAATTTTTGGACACTCTCTTTCCTTCTTCTTCTGTTTTTTCCTTCTCTTAGATTTCTGTTACCATTATTTTAAGTTTTTCCACCCTTCTCCTCCTGAGCTTGGATTTATGTTTCCATTAAAAAAAATTCTCCTCCTCCTCTTCCTCCTCCTCCTTCTCCTCCTCCTCTCCTGTATGTATTAAAAAAGAGAAAAAAATATGTTCATGGACTTTTTGTGGTGAGCAATCAACCATCAAACTTTTCGCCTTCCGTCTTTCAAATAAGAAGAGAGAGAGAGAGAGAGAGAGAGAGAGAGAGAGAGAGAGAGAGAGAGAGAGAGAGAGAGAGAGAGAGAGAGAGAGAGAGAGAGAGAGAGAGAGAGAGAGAGAGAGAGAGAGAAGAGAGAGAGAGAGAGAGAGAGAGAGAGAGAGAGAGCATGTTTTACATACGTAAGAGCTAATCTTGGTGACACAGAGAAAAATAGAGAAGTGAAGGAAAAAAAAATGCTGAAAGAAGGAGGAATAGGAAAGAGCTGATAAAAAAAATCTTTTTCTTTCATGGTTCGAGTGAACGGGTGACTTGAGGTCAAAATGAATGCGAAAAAGCGCGTAACTGATGTCAAAGATTTTTGTGAAGTAGACGTGAGGACCGAGGAGAAAAAAAAGCTGAAGTGAAAGGAAAGAATGAACGAAAGAAAGAAAGGGAGGGAGGAAAAGAGAAAGAGAGAGAGAGAGAGAGAGAAGAGAGAGAGAGAGAGAGAGAGAGAGAGAGAGAGAGAGAGAGAGAGAGAGAGAGAGAGAGAGAGAGAGAGAGAGGAGAGAGAGAGAGAGAGAGAGAGAGAGTCAAATCAAAGCATTTATTTCCATTTTGTACAATGGTTATTCAACATTAATAGTAACTTATAAGTAGACATGTAATTAAACTAATAAATAAGAGGGTTAGACATATAGTTAAAGTAAATGTAGCTTTCATAGAAAATAATAATGCTGTTCTAAAAATGTTAACAATAATGTTAATAATAAAGTAGTAAGTATGCCACTAGATACAGGATCGTTATTATCGGCATCATTTCCATATTTGTTTCCTTACAATGAGAATAATTAGTTCTTAATGAGCAGCAACTATTTGTCCAAAAGAAAACTATATAGTTTGCCTTTGAAAGCTGTGAAGGAGGATGCATTTTTAAGATGCTCTGGAATATTATTCCAGAGTGTTGGCCCTTTGATAGTGATCATCTTTGAACCTGCTTCTGTGTTTGTTCTGTGAATAAAGAGCTCACTGCTCTGTCTTGTGTTGGTTCCCCTTATATCCCTGACTGTTTTTAAATCAAAGAGAGAGAGAGAGAGAGAGAGAGAGAGAGAGAGAGAGAGAGAGAGAGAGAGAGAGAGAGAGAGAGAGAGAGAGAGAGAGAGAGAGAGAGAGAGAGAGAGAGATTATTTTATTTTATTAATTTATTGCGCCAAGGCGTCAGACATTACATGAGTTCATACAAATAATGCTTCAAATGGATATAAAACCAAGAATTGAACATGGTTTACAGGGAGGTGTACATATTGATAAAACATTGCTGCATACTAACACACAACTCACAGAATGGCAGCACAGAGTACACTATATGCAAAAGTAAAGCTCAGAGAAACGCAGAATGCACAAACAGAATTATACAGCAACATACAGAAAATATATGTATAATTCAATATAATTAATGGCCACCAAAGTGAGGAAAACGAGCAAGAATAACATCAAGGTTGTCATCATTAAGTAAAAACGAGCAGATCTGTATTAAGTTCTGACCTCGTGGTAAAACATCTCTCACTGTGGGGCACTGAAGACAATAGTGGTCAAGAGTGTTAGCATTAGTTCGGTCGCATAATGTACAGGAGGTGTACTGTGGCATATCTAGAGTCTGGGAGACCTGCCATAAAGGCCGATACCCCATTCTGAGCCGAGCACTAACTACATTGTTTTTCCGCACCATTAACCCGCGTCTGCGATACTTGTAGCGGCTGTGAAGGAAGTGATCATGGTGCTGTATGGACACACTGTTGGCCCTCTCCGTGTCCCTGCGCTGGACCGTCATGGCAAACCCAGCTGAGTAGATGATGTTACGTAGGCATCGGAGGGAGGGCTCAGCGTCCACAGCATGCCCATCCAGCATACAGGCCGCCTTGGCAAGACGATCCGCTGTGTCGTTGCCAGTCAGCCCAATGTGGGATGGAGTCCACACAAATGACACAACAAGAGAAGCATCCCGAGCGGCTTGCGAGGCGACATAGTATATCTCCCACAGCACGGCCACAGATAGGTCTTGGCGAGGATAGGGCTTGTAGGGCCGATTGGGAGTCACAAATTATTACCTCATTCACTCGTCGTCGAACAAGGAGAGTCACGGCATCCAAGATGGCATTCAGTTCACAGTAGGTGGAGCTCGACGAGGTGGGTAGTCTACGGCCAATCATGAATCAGCCGGCACAGGCGGCTCCATGGTGGGGGAAAACACAGCACATGCCGCCCTCCCATCTGCTTGCACAGAACCATCAACATAGACGTGGTGTGCTGCAGGGACAGACGTGGATACATCAGCGATAGTCTCCAGAGCTAACTGTCTCTGCAAGGGGGGATAGACATCCTTCGAGGTCGGTGTATATGTGACAGCGGGGAGGGGGACACGCCAGGGTGGTAAATCTGGGACAGCCGCCTGCACTGGCAGGTCGATGTCAAGGCCACGGAGAATGTCACTCACCACCCTGATAAGGTTATGACCTCCTGCTCGAAGTGGGAGCCTGGGTGCGTCTGGATCAAGGGACGTCCTCATGACAGCAGAGAAGTACGGAGCAAGAAAGGGGTAGTGAAGACACTTAACAGTAAAATAGGACACATTGGCATAAATCCTCTCCACAAGAGGGGGTAAGTTGAGCTCCAACTGCATACTCACAATACGGGTAGAGAGAGAACATCCCAAGATAAATCTCATGACTCGATTCTGGAACTTTTCAAGTGGCTCGAGAGCTGGTTTAGGAAGTTGACACAAGGCAGGAGACAGATAGTCAACCACTGACCGAAGTAGTAGGATGTAGAGGGTCCTCGCCACTGGGATGGAGACTCCTGCAGCATTGTTGGCAAGCCACTTGACAGGTGCAAAGCGGGGCTCCAGACGGT
>JAXCGZ010017802.1:15000-17500 GCA_037179515.1 Halocaridina rubra | reverse complement strand
TGCATTCATACACATCTCCCTTACCTTTGTATAGGGGCACTATACAAGCTATCACCCATTCCATTGGCACCATTGACAACATAAAGCATATATTAAACACTCTCACTAACCATTCCAATGCAGTCACACCCCCTTCTTTCAACATCTCCTCTCTCACACCTTCCATTCCAGGTGCTTTACCTGCTTTCGCTTCATCCAATGCCCTTTTCACTTCCTCTCTTGTAATCTCTCTTTCATTTTCATCTCCCATTACTGGCACTTGAACACCCCCTCGCTGACACTATAGCTGCCTCTCTATCTTCCTCAACATTCAGCAAGCACTCAAAATATTCTGCCCATCTTTTCCTTGCATCATTCCCTCTTAACATCTGTCTATTCACATCTTTCACTGTCTCTTCCATCCTTGATCCACCCTTCCTTACTCTCTTCACTTCTTTCCAAAACTTCTTTTTATTCTCCTCATATGACCTACTAAAATCCTGTCCCTACCTAACATTTGCCAACCTCTTCTCTTCTTCTACCTTCCACTTGGTTTCCACATTTTTCTCCCTATATCTTTCATACTTATCCCTACTATTACACTGCAGCCATTCCTCAAAAGCCCTCTTTTTCTCTTCCACCTTCATTTTCACACCTCCGTTCCACCACTCGCTGCCCCTCCTCATGTCACCTCCAACAAACCCCTTTCCACACACATTACTTGCATGTCCCACAAAACATGTCTTTCATCAACCCTAATTCCTCCTCTAACTTCCCAACTTTTCTTCCTTTCACCCTGTCATATGCCACTCTCAACCTGTCCTGATATTCCTGTCTCTTTTCTGGATTTTTCAACCCTTTCACCTTCACCATTTCCCTTCTACGTCCCCCCCCCACACTATTTCCCCACTCTTTTGCTACTACCAATTTTGCTTCAACCAAAACATGATCAGACATCCCAGCAGCCACACTCCTACATGTTTGCACATCTTTCACTCTACCAATCATGGTCTTTGCTACCAACATATAATCCATCAATGCTCTTTCTTTCACTCTTCCATTTGCCACTCTCACCCATGTATACTTATTTATTAACTTCTTGAAAAAACTATTACCTATCACCAACTCTTGCTCCACACACATATCTAATAGTCTCTCGCCACTCTCATTCCCACCTTGTACCCCATACTTTCCTACAACACCTTCTACCTCTCCATCACCCACTCTGGCATTCAAGTCACCCAACACAACTACATAGTTCCTTCTACTCAGACCATCCACGCACCTAGTTAAATAATTCCAGAATTCATCCCGCTCTTCCTCACTTCTCTCACATCCTGGCCCATACGCACCAACAAAGCCCCACATTCCCTTCCTATCCTAGCCCTCACCCACATCACCCTAGATGACACTTCTTTCCATTCCACTACCTGATTTACCATCCATTCACTCAGCAATTATGCCACACCTTCTCTCGCTCTCCCCCTTTCAACCCCAGACACCCAACCCGTCACATCACCAAATGCCACTTCTTTTCCTTTCATCTTCGTCTCACACAATGCCAATACATCCATCCTCCTCCTAGCAAACATATATCCAATCTCACATCTTTTGCTCTCTATCGTACTACAACCACGCACATTTAGACACCCCAAAACTAGAGTTTGGGGAGAAGTTATTCTCCCCTCTACTCCCCTTCTTCTTTGACGTCTCGCAGGAGGTTGATACAAGGGGGGGGGAATTCCCTGTCCCATCGCCCTGTCCACTTTTAGTCTCCTCTTACGACACGCAGGGAATACGTTGGGGCTATTCATTGATGCTGTGCCCGCCACCATATATATCAGGCATTAATGGTGATAAAATGGTAGCCATTTCAATAAGACATCAGCTTTGTGACTGGCTGTTAATAGATTTCAGTCTTCATGTTATGTTTCATATTAAATAATCCAGGTAACGGAATGGCAGTGTTTTCAATAAGAGAATTCGGCTGTGACTCCACTGAATAATTTCTCACTTTTGCTATTCATGCATATCAGAGAAAAGTGGTGCCAAGATGACTGCATAATTTTTAAAAGCTAAAACTTCTATGACTTTTATTGAATAAATATGAACTTTACTAGTTGTATATATCAGTAAATACTAGTGTACATCGATATTAGACAAGACACTTGTGACTTGCTGCTAATATATTTCACTTATATTGTAAATATGTATTGAACAATACTGGTGCCAAAAGGATAATCTGTTTGCTCTATAAAAGACAATATTACTGACTCTGAGTGAGAGTAAAGCTTATTTTTACTGCTATTATGCTGTATGTCAGGCAAGACTAATACCAAAATAATGGTGTGCTTTATAAATGATCAATACTTCAGTGACTTGTTCTGAATTTTGCACTATTATACAAAAGACTATGAAAGTGCCTAAAGGACATTATACTCCATTAAAGTTAATATTTCTATTGGTTATGAATACAACTTAAGTCCACTGTTTAATGGATCATATTTTATTTCCATAGTTC
>JAXCGZ010017802.1:5000-10000 GCA_037179515.1 Halocaridina rubra | reverse complement strand
TGTTGGCCCTTTGATAGTGATCATCTCTGAACCTGCTTCTGTGTTTGTTCTGTGAATAAAGAGTTCACTGCTCTGTCTTGTGTTGGTTCCCCTTATATCCCTGACTGTTTTTAAATCAAATAGCCAGCTAGGATAATGATGGTCCAAAATTTTGAATACAAAAACATAAATATCATAAGCGACCTTATTTTCTGCCCGCAGCCACCCAAGTTTATTGAGAGCTGGTGTGATGTGGTCATATTTTTTTATTCCTCCCAGGGCAACTCGAGCTGCAAAATTAATAAGCTTCTGTATTCTGTTTATCTGAGTCTTAGTGGTAGCTCCCCAAACAGTTGTGCAGTAATTAATGTGACTTAGGGCTAGAGATTCAACAACAGTTATTCGAGTGGTAGTCTCAAAATTGTCTTTTATACGTGATAAGTACATTAATGTTCCTGTAACCTTTTTGCATACTTTATCTATGTGGGAATCAAACAACATGTGGTTATCAAAGTGAATTCCTAGGTTTTTGACTGTTTTTCTAGGTGTGATAATATTGTTGCAAAAATTAATTGTTGTGTTTTCTGGAATTTTTGCTATGTGGAACCTTGAACCAATAAATATGCACTGTGTTTTACTCTCGTTAATTAACAGCCCAATTTCTTGGAAATAGGTTTTAATTTTTGACAGAGTGTTTTCTGCTCTTAAAGTTAGCTCTGGGAGATTATTAATATCACCACTAAGGAGTAGTTGAGTGTCATCTGCATATTGTACGACTAGACAGTCAGAAATGAAAGAAGATAGTTCATTTACGTAAATGGAGAAGAGGATAGGACCAAGTACTGATCCCTGTGGAACACCAAATGATACATTTTTTGGCACAGAGATAATGTTGTTAAGACGTATGGACTGTTTACGATTAGATAGATACTCGCTAAACCAGCTTGGATCAATATTTAAATTAATACATTTACTTAAAAGAATTTCATGGTTTACACTGTCGAAGGCTTTTGATAAGTCTAATAAAATTAACAAAGATATTTTTTTTCATATCTATATTATTATATATACTATTCGTAACTTTAAGCTGTGCAGTTTCCGTCGAGAGTTTTGGTCTGAAACCATGTTGGCTAATCGTTAGTAGTCTATTTGATTCTAAATATGACATAAGTTGGCATGCAACAATTTTTTCTAATATTTTAGAGAAAATGGGTAGCATGGAAATGGGACGATAGTTTGTCACATCTTCTCTGTCCCTCTTTTTATGCAGAGGTATTACATGTGATATTTTCCAAGAGTCAGGAAACTTTTTAGTAACAATGGAAGTGGTCATAATAGTTAGAATATAGGATGCAATCATGGGTAGAGCATCTTTGATGAACTGAAATGGTATACCATCTGAACCATAAGAGCCAGAGTTCCTTAGGCTCTTTATGGTAAGAATTAGGGTAGCACAATCGATAGGATTTATCTTGAAGTACTCTCTTGTGTTTTCATTGGAAGAATTGTCATTTAAGCAATTACTCATATTCACTGAGTTGATGTTTTCTTGAGTTTTTTCATATGTATTTTTGCCAACGTCAGCAAAATAGTTATTAAAGTTATCTGCTTTGTCTTTCAACTCCGTAATATTTTCATAACTTTCTGAGGTACTCTTTTCATTTGGTATCATGCTTCTTATCACTTTCCATGTTGCTGCTGTATCATGTCTAGAGTCATTAAATAGTTTTTTGTAAAAGTCTTTTTTACTTACACTGATGAGAGATCTGACACGTTTCTTTTCTGTTTTATAACGTTCTCGGAGAGTCATATCATATCTATTCATTTTTAGCTCTTTTTGTATTTGATTTCTGATTTGCATTGCCTCTTTGATGTCATTAGTTAGCCAGGGGGCTGAGGGGCGGGTTATTTTTCTTGTTACAATGGGTGCACAACTATCTAAGCATTCAAGGAAGACTTTTGTTAAAATCTCAACCTGCAAATCGACGTTATCTGTGTATTTAATTCTATTAAGTGCATTTGTGTTGTTGATTAATGTTTCACAAAAGATATCAGGGGAGTAATTTTTTAGACACCGGAATGTCTTGAGGAGAGGCTTCCTTTTCGGTTTGTTTATGTTTAGCATAGCAATGTTCAGCTCGTGGTCTGCAATTGGGCAGGGAACTACGTCCCAATAGGGTATACTTTCCACTTTATTTATTATTATCAGATCTATAAGAGTCCTAGAATTAGGGGTTATGCGGGTCGGTTTTGTCACTATTTGTGTTAACTTCACAGTGTTGATCACCCTTTTCATTTTGTTATCTGCTGAGAGCAAGTCATCATTAAAATCACCAAGTATGTATATGGGTTTATGACGCACACAGATATTTCTGAATGTTTCTAACAGATGATTGAATGAACTGGTAGGTGCTTTAGGGTGACGGTAAACACACCCTACAATGAAAGATGGAAGTTTCTGATACTGCACAGTGATCCATAAATCTTCGAGCTCCTCAGTTTTTTCTAAACCTGTGGTTATTTCTGATGCACTAAGATAATTTCTAACATAAATACAAACCCCATCCCCTCGGCCATGGTCATTGCGAAATATTTTAAACTCTGGGATATTCACATATTTATTTTCAGTTGTAGGAGGAAGCCAAGATTCACTTACACAGAGGATGTCTATGTTGTAGTCTTTTGGTAGCATTATTATTTCCTCAAAATGAGCGAGCAGGGACTGAGCGTTCACATGTACTAATGCCGGTATTAGAGAACTTCCTCTTTTCAGCCACAAAAGTAGGAAAAGAACTGAGGGATTTATTTGCCCATAAAGATACAGGTCCTGATGATATATCCCCTTATGTACTTAAGAAATGCGCTAAATCAATATCGGCGGCCTTATGTATCATATTTGATAAGTCGTTGGAATCAGGGGAGATTTCAAGATACTGGAAGCAACCAAATGTGGTACCTCTCCTCAAAAAGGGAAGGAGGGATACAGCTCTAAAATATAGACCTGTCTTCTTGACCAGAATAGCTTGCAAAGTTAAGGCAGTGCAAGATCTTTTTCTGATGAAGTACAGAAGATTTAGTTTTACAGACACATAAAATTGTTTAATCATTTACCTTTGTAATAACTATAGTTTCTATGTAGTATCACTTCCATGCACTCATAAATACTATCGCTATCATGGAATCATATGTCAATTTTCAAGGAAGTTCCAAATATTGTATTGGTGAAACGCACTTACCAAATATCTTTTGCTTAGTCTCCATGGGAAGATAAGGATTCTATAACTCTTTCTGACAGTAAGTTTTTTGGGTATCCCTTCCATGAAAAGAACAGTGAAATTTTTCCTAATATATTCCTGAAACAACGAAATTTTTGAGGATAAATATTAATCACAAATATATGCAAAAAAATCTGTTTTATTTATGCTGTCAAGAATTTGCGCCTTAAAATTACCTTTCAAACAAAACAAAACAAAATTGAAAATAGGTTAAAAATGGCTGAGATATTATAAATAAGAATTAAAAAACTTTTCATAGAGCCATTTTTAAATACCGCACCCTGGGGGTGGCACATTGGGGCGGCCATTTAATGATTAAAACTCCCCTGCACTTTACGATATCTTATCCTCAACCTCTCGCCTCTTCTTTATCTTCTGTACTACCTTTTCTCTTCTCCTGCCACGTTCTTTTAGATGGGACATTGTTATTTGGCGTGTTGGAAAATTCAAATTTTCACTCAAATGTCCCTTCACATATCCTACATTGTAATCAACCACTGCCTGCGCCAATGCAAAGTTCAGTATGTCTATATTAGAACTCTTGTATTTAAAACAGTATCTCCACACTCTCGAATGCAGGTGTTCATTATGATTTTGAGTTTTTCCCAACAAGCATGCATTCAGCAATTTATCACTAGTTAGTCTCTCATATTCTCCATACACTTTAGATCGTAAATTATCATGAAGTTCAAATTTTATTTTCATATCCTTGTGACTTGGTACTGTTTCTTTTTTGGCAACGGCTCTTCCATAAAAACACCAACTGTCTTCTGATTTAGGGCAGAAGAAATGGCGAGGAGATGCATCAGAGGGGGTGTCGCAGGAGTGCTGCTATCACCAGATGTTGGTACTGGTTTTTTTTGGGGGGGGCCACGGCTCTTTCATAAAAGCACCAACTGTCTTCTGATTTAGGGCAGAAGAAATGGCGAGGAGATGCATCAGAGGGGGTGTCGCAGGAGTGCTGCTATCACCAGATGTTGGTTTCTGTTTCTCCACTTGTCGCTTCATTATGAGCACTTCACGTGCCTTCACCAGCTGCTCGGCCTTGCTCTGCTTCCTCTTCGTTGGTCCGGTCATGGTAATGTAACAATATAGGGTAGGAGACAAGTAAATATTCCGACAATTACAAGGTCGTATCAGGGACGAGAGGCAAAAGGTGATACACTCCTTTCTCTCTGTTGCCGGAGCCACACTGCCATGGAGGAAGTAAGAGCTTGATACCAGTGGAAAGCCTATGAGTGGATATGCCATATACAATGAGGAGACGAATTAGCTGTGCAAAAAAAAACTACTTTTTGTAATAATTTTTGGTTTTAAATAGCACTACAAAAAAATGTTGACGTCCTTCAGGTTGCCGCTGGTCGCAATATTTTTAATTATATGCAATTATAACTTCGATTACAGACGAGATATATCCATAAATTTCTGTGAGGGTGTTGCCATCATCATAGCCATGCTTTTTAAATATTTTTCTAATTTTCGACCACGTGACAGATTTTTACTATAATTTGGGGTCTGGGAACCCCTTAAGGAGAAACTACTAAGAAAACACATATCTCTTTACTTGGAATCTTGCAACTTTTAGTCAGTGAGACAACATGGCTTCAGATAAGGTAGACCAACAGTAACAAACTAATTGGAATTTTATGATGAGGTAAGCCGAATCTTACAGGAAAGAGAGAGCTGGGCAGACTGCATATACCTAGATTTGCAGGAGCCATTTCATACGGTCTCACATGGGAGTCT
>JAXCGZ010017801.1:0-39471 GCA_037179515.1 Halocaridina rubra | reverse complement strand
TTGATAAGGCATCTAACAGCCTAAGTTGACATTGAGCGAAACACTCTGTCACACTTACATCCTGCAAAGAAGTTTTCTTACGAAGCTTCAAACTATGACCTCTAGTTCTAGAGCCAGCCATATCGAAATATCGATCCCTATCCACTCTATCATAACCATGAAGGAATTTAAAGACTGTCACCATATCCCCCCTTACTCTTCTAGCTTCGAGTGATGGTAAGTCTAATTCCCTCAGCCTCTCATCATAACTGAGATTGCGTATTTCTGGCACCAGTTTCGTGGCATGTCTTTGAACTTTTTCAAGCTTAGCTATGTGCTTTTTCAAGTGCGGATTCCAAAAGGGGGCTGCATATTCGAGTTTTGGCCTCACATAGGTTACATAAATATTTCTGAACATTTCCTTGTCCATGTGCCTGAAGGCTACCCTTACATTTGATAAGAATGCATATGCTGCCCTTACTATGCCATTTATATGTATTTCTGGAGACAAATCTGCCAGTATGTTTACTCCTAGGTCTCTCTCATTTTCTGTCTCTTGAAGTTGTACTCCAGCCACCGAGTAGTCAAGCTTGGGCCTTCTTGCACTTGTACCCATTCTCATTACCTTACATTTTGAAGTATTGAATTTCATTAGCCACTTTTCTGACCACTCATGCAGATTATTTAGATCCTCCTGAAGTTCTCTACCATTGTTCTCGTTTTTTACTTTCTTCACAATCTTTGCATCATCTGCAAACATATTCATGAATGAATTTGCAGACTCTGTTAGGTCATTTACATATACAAGGAACAAAAGTGGCCCTAAAACTGAACCCTGTGGAACTCCACTACTAACTCTTCTCCATTCAGACACTGAGTGTCTTACTCTAACCCTTTGTTCCCTTCCTTCTAAGTAAGTTTTTATCCATTTCAAAACATTTCCACCTATTCTAGCCATTGAGTGCAGCTTCCTAATAAGTTTCCATGTGGAACAGTGTCAAACGCTTTCTGGAAATCTAGGAATATGCAATCTGCCCAGCCCTCTCTTTCCTGTAAGATTTGGCTTACCTCATCATAAACTTCTAATAAGTTTGTTACTGTTGATCTACCTTCTCTGAAGCCATGTTGCCTCACTGACAAAAAGTTGAAGGATTCCAAGTGAAGAGAGATATGTTTCCTTAGTAGTTTCTCCATAACTTTGCAAACTATGCTGGTCAAGGAAACTGGTCTATAGTTCAAAGCCGTATCCCTCCTTCCCTTTTTGAAGATAGGTATCACATTTGCTTGTTTCCAGCATCTTGGAATCTCCCCCGACTCCAGTGACTTTTTAAATATGATACTTAGTGCCACTGATATTGTGTTTGCGCATTTTTTAAGCACATGAGGGGATATGTCATCGGGACCTGTAGCTTTATGAACATCTAAATCCATCAGCGCTTTGCATACCTCTGTGGCTGTAAGGTTGATGTTCTCTAATTCCGGCTCTTGAGCTTCTATCACTGCAATCTGAGGGGGTGGGGTATTTTCTACTGTAAATACTGACTGAAACTCCTTGTTCAATTCTTTGCAGATCTCTTCATCCACCTCAGTGATGCTTCCATCAGCTCTCTTTAGCCTTAAAACCTGTTCTTTTACCTTCAGTTTTCCTCTGATAAAGCTGTGGAAAAGCTTGGGATTTTCTTTAGCCTTCCTGGTGATGTCCCTCTCATAATCTCTCTCTGCCTCTCTCCTTTTACTTAGGTAGTCATTTCTTGCTCTTTTGTAGGTTTGCCAGGCATTTATGTTTTTTCTCCTCCTATACCTTTTCCAGCATTTGTCTCTCCACTCCTTAGCTCTTTTACACCCATTATCGAACCATTTCTCTCTGGCATGAATTACACCTACTTTGGTGACAGGTATGCAGCAATCTACTATCTTCCCATATTTCTCACAAAAGATGTCATACATTTCTTGTACAGATTTGTTGTAAAATAAGGTTCTCCAGTCAATAACTGCAAAAAGCTCATTCATTTTGATGTAATCTCCTTTCGGATAGTTCCTCCTCATGTCCTCAGTGCCTCTACTCTCAGGAAGAATATCTTCAATGATATACTCCATCAACAACACACAGTGGTCACTCTTTCCAATTGGTGGTTCATACTCAATATTTTCAATATCCAACACATTATCTGTGAACACTAGATCAAGTAGTGATGGCTCATCCCCACCCCTGGCCCTTGTTGGTTCCATTACATGTTGGTGTAGGAAATTCCCTTTATAACAATCTTAATGATGCCCCATCCCCTGATCTTCTGTCATTATCTTCTTTATCTCCCCTTTGTCTGGAAGGACTCTGAAATTAAAATTTTTCTTCTCTTCTTCATTTCTTTCCTCATTTAACCTTCTTGCCTCTTGCAACAAGTTTTTGATCTTTCCCATCTCTTCCTGTTTTCTGTATCATCTAATGAACACTTCTTTGCATTCTTGAAGGTCTTTTAGACTTTTTTTCTCAACAATATATCCCTACATGTTTCCCCTCTCTCAAAGGTTACTTTTGTTGGTCTCGGTTTTCCTTCCCTCAAATATTTACCTAGTTGGTGAATGTTTACAATATCCTCAGGACCACAAACTACTCCAAGCTTTCTTATCAGGTCTACAACCCTAGCTTTATTTTCTTCAAGTCTCCCCTGCCATGTTGGCTCCTGGGATTCGCTTATGCCTGAGATTACCACTGTCTTCTCTTTATCAAGGGCCTGTTTAATCATTGGGTTTGCCCTTTCCATCACAAAGTCTTTATTTTTTTTTATTACTGTCTCTTTATAGTCAACTGTTTGTATGTTTTCCAGTGCCACCACCTTTACAGCCTCTTTTACTGCCACATTTCCCTTTAGTGCCTCAGCAAAGGAAGTTTTCATGGCATCATGTTCCATATTCAGCTCCTGGAACTCTTTTCTAAACTGTTCAATATTTTCCTTAAATTGGACATTCCAAGCTGCAATCTCGTCTCTCTCAGAAGAGAGCAGTGAACTAACATCTAATTCACTGTTTGTTTTTATCTTCTTGTTTAGAAATTCTGGTTTCTAGTTCACTCTTTTACCCTTCCAGTTTATTTATTCGTTTTTCTAGTTCCTTTCTCTCCTGCCCTTGTGCTTTATTTGCTTCCTCCAAAAGTCTTATTTCCTCTTTGATTGTTTCATTCTCTTTCATTTCTTTATCCATATTCCGATTTTTTCCATCAAGGCTTATAACCATTGCCTCTAAATCCTTGATTTTCTGTTTTAGTCTCCTAATAGCTACCCCTCCCCCAACCCATGGGTGGGAGAGGTTTGGGACTGAGATGGCCCCATTTTTATGTTTTCCCTCTCACAGAATATAGAAAGAAGAAGAGAAAGAGAAAAAAAGAGAGAGAAGACTTTTATTTAGGCTTTACACAGAATTTTTATATCTTCATATAAGTGCTATTTAGTGACTCAACTTATCTTCTATCTTGCAACTCACATCTTAACTTAACAATTTGAATATGGTAATTTGAGGATAAAAAGAAAAAAAAATGCAACAAAAACAATGTCAAACCTGAAGGAAAATTCGAATTTGTGTCTGAGGAGGCACCCACCTGTTTCTGCTATATATTCTTCTTAACTGATAAACTCACCTGCTAACCAAGATATTTTATCACAGGATCAGACTTTACATTTAACTCAATATATATACAAAATAAAAAATAGTAAAAGAGAGAGCTAAAAGAAAAGAAAAAAAAATGAAGAAAATAAGACAGCTGTGCTACTTGGCAACTTAACTCAGTACTGTTGACAGGTGTATTTTTGGTATTTATTTAATTATTCAATTATTTTGTGTATCAAACTAACTAACAAGTCAATATAAATGGGAGGGATACTGATTTTAACAATATATAAATAAATAAGTATACATGGATGAGAGTGGCATGCATTGATTGGAGTGGCTGCTAAGATGTCTGATCATTTTTTGGTTGAAGCAAAAGTGGTAGTAGCAAAAGAGTGGGGAAATAGAGTGGGGGGATGTAGAAGGGAAATGGTGAAGGTGGAAGAGCTGAAAAAGCCAGAGAAGAGACAGGAATATCAGGACAGGTTGAAAGTGTTATATGACAGTGTGAAAGAAAGAGAAGTTGGGGAGTTAGAGGAGGAATGGGGGTTGATGAAAGAATGTTTTGGGGGACATGCAAGTGATGTGTGATTACCTAATTGTGATTACCTAATTGTGTTTACGGGAAAGAGCCCAAAGCTCGTATCTTCCCGTCTCCTGATCGGTTCCATTTTAGACTTAGTGATACTTATCATACCTGTCCTTAAAACTATGGATTGAGATAGCATTAACTACCTCCTCTCTTAGCGAATTCCAATTATCAACTACTCTTACACTGAAAAAGTATTTCCTTACATCCTGCAAAGAAGTTTTCTTACGAAGCTTCAAACTATGACCTCTAGTTCTAGAGCCAGCCATATCGAAATATCGATCCCTATCCACTCTATCATAACCATGAAGGAATTTAAAGACTGTCACCATATCCCCCCTTACTCTTCTAGCTTCGAGTGATGGTAAGTCTAATTCCCTCAGCCTCTCATCATAACTGAGATTGCGTATTTCTGGCACCAGTTTCGTGGCATGTCTTTGAACTTTTTCAAGCTTAGCTATGTGCTTTTTCAAGTGCGGATTCCAAAAGGGGGCTGCATATTCGAGTTTTGGCCTCACATAGGTTACATAAATATTTCTGAACATTTCCTTGTCCATGTGCCTGAAGGCTACCCTTACATTTGATAAGAATGCATATGCTGCCCTTACTACGCCATTTATATGTATTTCTGGAGACAAATCTGCCAGTATGTTTACTCCTAGATCTCTCTCATTTTCTGTCTCTTGAAGTTGTACTCCAGCCACCGAGTAGTCAAGCTTGGGCCTTCTTGCACTTGTACCCATTCTCATTACCTTACATTTTGAAGTATTGAATTTCATTAGCCACTTTTCTGACCACTCATGCAGATTATTTAGATCCTCCTGAAGTTCTCTGCCATTGTTCTCGTGTGTGGAAAGAGGTTTGTTGGAGGTGGCATGAGGAGGGGCAGCGAGTGGTGGAATGAAGGGGTGAAAATGGAGATGGAAGAGAAAAAGAGGGAAAAGTATGAAAGATATACAGAGAAAAATGTGGAAACCAAGCAGAAGGTAGAGGAAGAGAAGAGGTTGGCAAATCTTAGGTGGGGACAGGATTTTAGTAGGTTTTGGAAAGAAGTGAAGAGAGCAAGGAAGGGTGGATCGAGGATGGAAGAGTCAGTGAAAGATGTGAATGAACAGATGTTAAGAGGGAACGATGCAAGGAAAAGATGGGCAGAATATTTTGAGTGCTTGGTGAATGCTGAGGAAGATAGAGAGGCAGCTATAGTAGCAGTGAGGGGTGTTCAAGTGCTAGTACTGGGAGATAAAAATGAGAGAGAGATTACAAGAGAGGAGGTGAAATGGGCATTGTATGAAGCGAAAGCAGGTAAAGCACCTGGAATGGATGGTGTGAGAGTGGAGATGTTGAAAGAAGGGGGTGTGACTGCATAGGAATGGTTAGTGAGAGTGTTTAATATATGCTTTATGTTGTCAATGGTGCCAGTGGAATGGGTGATTGCTTGCATAGTGTCCCTATACAAAGGTAAGGGAGATGTGTATGAATGCAGTAATTTTAGGGGTATAAGTTTGTTGAGTGTGGTAGGAAAAGTGTATGGTAGGATACTGATTAATATGATTAGGAATTAGACAGAAAATGTGATCGCGGAAGTGCAGAGTGGTATTAGGAGAGGTAGAGATTGTATATACCAGATTTCTATAGTTAGGCAGTTATGTGAGAAATATTTAGCAAAGGGTAAGGAGGTGTATTTTGCATTTTTGGATCTGGAGAAAGCGTATGATAGAGTTGATAGAGAGGCAATGTGGAATGTTTTGAGGTTATATGGAATTGATGGTAAACTGTTGAATGCAGTGAAGAGTTTGTACGAGGGCAGTAGAGCTTGTGTTAGGGTAGGGAATGAAGTGAGTGAGTGGTTTCCAGTGAGTGTGGGACTGAGACAGTGATGTGTGATGTCACCATGGCTGTTCAATTTGTATATTGATGGAGTTGTAAGAGAGGTGAATGAGCGAGTGCGTAGTCGAGGTTTGAGAATGGTAGATGGGGATGATAACGAGTGGGAGCTGAATCAGTTGTTGTTTGCAGTTGATTCTGTTGTGGTGGCAGATTCAGAGAAGCTGTGTCAGTTAGTGTCAGAATTTGGAATGGTGTGTGAGAGAAGGAGGTTGAGAGTGAATGTGGGAAAGAGTAAGGTTATGAGGTGTACAAGAAATGAGGATGGTGCTGGACTGAATGTTATGTCGAATGAAGAGACACTTGAGGAAGTTGATCAGTTTAAGTATTTAGGCTTGGTTGTAGCATAAATGGTGGAGTGGAAGCAGATGCGTGTCACAAAGTAAATGAAGGATGTAAAGTGTTGAGTGCATTGAAAGGATTGATGAAGAATCGAGGGTTGGAAATGAATGTTAAGAAAGTCTTGTATGAGAAAGTGGTTGTGCCAACTGTGATATATGGATCAGAGTAATGGGGTATGAAAGTAAATGAGAGACGGAAACTAAATATGTTTGAGATGAAATGCATGAGGACTATGATTGGTGTATCTCGGCTGGATAGGGTTAGGAATGAAGTGGTGAGAGCAAGAATGGGTGTGAGGAGAGAATTGGCAGACAGAGTAGATATGACTGTTCTGAGATGGTTTGGCCATGTGGAAAGGATGGATGATGAAAGACTGCAGAAAAAGGTGATGAATGCGAGAGTTGATGGCAGAAATGCTAGAGGGGGGCCTAAGTTTAGGTGGATGGATGGAGTAAGGAGAGCCCTGAATGATAGGAGGATTGATGTGAGGGAAGCAAGTGAGCCTGCTAGGAATAGGAATGAGTGGTGAGCGATTGTGATGCAGCTCTAATGGGCATCTACTGTAACCATGGGGCTGCATCTTACAAAGGTAGCCCTGTGGTAGGGGCAGTAGGGAAGTTGGCAGTTATGAAGCGACACAGGTTGTGGAAGAGCTGGGAGGATGGGTTGTGGCACTCCAGTAGTGCCATCTGAACGGTCGCTAGCTCCTTGTCATTACCCATAGAGCAAAGTAATCCCTTTATTGTTTCTTTTTTTTATGTCGGCTACCCCCCAATTGGGGGAAACAGCTAAGGCAGATAGATAGATATCTGTCATAATTGCCCAGACCTCTACGAAAACAATATTACGTTTTAGAGAAAAGTCCATCACACACTGGAAAATAATAGATGTGCTTTACCGGTAGTTGCTAGAAAACGTTAAATAAGATAAGAGTTAACCTAACTGGGCGATAATCGGATCGGATAACTGGGCTAGGATATGGGGTAATAAGCGGGTGATGCAGTTTCATTAAAAGCGTTGAGGAGAAAACTCACATATTAATCCTTCATCAAGAAGGAAAATATCCAGACTTTATCAGCATTCCATACATTCCTGTCAATTTCGGTGTCAAAATGTGAAAACTTAAAAAAAAGGATGGAAAAATTCCTCCAGAATGTAATTACCTAATTGTGCTATGGGAAAGAGCCCCATGCTCGTAACTCCCCGTCTCCTAGTAGGTTCCATTTTTGTACTTAGTAATACTTATCATACTTGTCCTTAAAACTATGGAGTGAGTTAGCATTAACTACCTCCTCACTTACGAATTCCAATCATCAACTACTCATACACTAAAAAAGAAAAAGAAAAGTAATGTTGGTTTTAGTCATGTTAGTCAATGAAGTTGTGTTTGTGCTTTTCGTTTTGATTAAGCATGTCATAAACTGTATTTGAATAAATAATCCATTTATTTAGAGATCTATAATAACAGACCACTAGAATATACAGCAGCTAAATGGAATGCGTCGCTTCCAAAAATTGTTTAAAACTTCGGCTTTATTTGGCTCCATCCATCCATCCCTTATAGCCGAGCAAGAAGAAGAAGTGTTAGAATCCTGTTCGCTTCGGATCGTAAAGTACATCCTATTTTACTTTTAAAAGTATAATAATTAAAGATATATTACTACAAGTGCTCCATATATAGTTCTTGGAATGTATTATGGCCGAAGTAATAATATATGAGTGTATTTTTGTTGAGATTAATTTTCATTCCCTATTCTGAGATGTCTAACATTCTTCAATAATTACTAGTAAAACCCCAAGGCACGTGTAAAGAACCTGTTGCAACTCCAGTTTAAGGATAAAATAAGAGGCCTTTTCAAAACTATATATTAAATTCTCTCCACTGTTCCGAATATGTGAACAATTAAAAAAGCATTGTCCTCTGCCAACAAAGTGTATAGGGTCCATATAGTTGAATGGGTTCTATTGTAATCAAATATCCCATGTTTCTCTGAAACTTGAATTATTTTAATATGTTCTCCGCATGCCTAAGAACTTTCTCGCATTCTGCATTTGGGTAGTTTACAGTTTAGCGGGCCATGCCGCGCAACGACCTCACCCCTCCGCTCAAGTAAGTAGTTCGACCCTAACCTGTATGATGGGGGGTTCCAGGGGGGCGAAGACCCCTGACTAAGAGGTTAGGTTAGTATTTATAGTTAGAATAGTGCAAATTGTTTCGTATGCCCATTGTCGCCATTTTTGTTGTGTATTCATCCGCCAGTTCTCTAGTTAGAGCCTATCGCCATCTATTGGTAGGTTTTGAACATTGGTGTGGCCCGCTAAGCTGTAGGTGTTCCCTGCATTTTCGTACATGGTTAATACTCGTTTTATGCACCCTTTTAATTTTGGGATCAATAATTTTTTCTGGGTATCATTTTAGAAGAGGGGATTAATGGAATATGAGCCCTTGGCAAGGGAGGACGCATTCCCCTAAGTGGGGTTAGGTTAGCACACACCGAAAATATGTTTCTTCGACACCTGTCTTTGTAATCCTCTTCTAAAAAGTTTCCACATGTTTTGAATGAGTATGATAATTGTTTTAATGGAAATCACTGATTTTTTTTATGTTGGGGCCAGTACTGGTGGGGACTATGTGTACTTCAATTACCTAATCAAACCTTAATTAACCTAACCTAACTCAAAATTGAATCTTAGAATACCTAAAGAGTGTGAATTTGGGTGCCACCCAATCCAGAGAGTATAGGCAATATTGATTTCTCAGGTAGGCTATGGAAGGGGTGCATAATGCGAATCTTAACCGTCTTTCTCTTTGGGCGGGTCTTTAAATTACTTCCTATGCATTTTCAGTAAAGTAGACTATGTGTAACGCAGCAAGGAAGTGGTAGTACCCCTTTCCAATTTTCCTCCCTTGAAGCAGTAAAACATATGATGTACATCTGGTTGGAAAACTCCAACCAGAACCCTAGAAATAAGGTCACATATGTGTGTGGATGTGAAATGAGTGTGAGTAAGGGGGAGGAGATTGGTATGCTTATTATGATTATAAAAAGAAGTCAAATTTTTTTTTGGGTAATTGGGTGTGCTTTGACTTGGCCACCCCACTTACATTTTGGATATAGATGGATGAATGAGTAAAGCTGGTTAGACTTCCACTACTAGTTTATCCTTTTTCTATACAATGTACAGTAGATCGCAAAACAGGAATCTTGGGTTTTTATTACTAGTTTACAAAAAAGGGTTATTTGACCTGCCCTCTGCAGCTGTAAATTGATCATAAACCTAACCAAGTTATGTGGTACGGTGTTCCCTCGCTATATTGCGGTTCACCTATCGCGAATTCAGTGCATCGCAGTTTCTTTTGGCGAGCTTATTTATTTCTGGGCATATGCGAGAATATTAAAATGTTAAGAAATTAGATTTTCAGTATTTTCATTATTTTATTGAAATTTATTTTTTTTTTCATTATTTTATTGATAAAAAAGTGTATTTCCCAGCCAAAGAATTATAAAACAGTAAGAAATAGTAAAAAACAAATATAAACATGTAACTCTGCACCATAGAAAGTACGATACCAGTATTGGTGTTTCGGAAAACGCAAAGGGTCACACCTACGTGAGCTAGCACATATTAAAATTTCCAGTATTTTGGGTATTTTATTGATAAAACAATGTATTTCCTAGCCTAAGAATAATAAAACAGTAAAAAAATAGTAAAAAACATAAATTTAAGCATGTAACTCACAGTATTGCACCATGTAAAATACGATACCGTATCAGCGTTTCGGAAAATGAAAAGGGTCGCACCTACGTGCGCTAGTACATATTAAAGTTTTCAATATTTTCATTATTTTATTGATAGAAAAAGGTATTTCCTAGCCTAAGACTAATAAAACAGTAAAAAATAGTAAAAAACATAAATTTAAACGTAACTCACAGTAGTGGTGTCTTGGAAAATACAAAGGTTCGCATCTACGTGAGATAGTTCATGGGATGCTATTGGCTGAAAGGGTGGGAGACGACGAATCACAGAATGTTTTTCTGTATGTTCTGTATCATGGGGTCTGATAGGCTTTTTGACTGAAGCTTCATTCTCCCAACGTCTTCCATTGTCTCGCCTCACCCGTTCAGTCTAACTCACGTATTGCTGATTGCAGGAAGAACATCAGCTTAGACACCAATATCATACAAACAAAGGCGAAGAAGCTGTACGAGACAATCGTGCAAACGAACCCGACAACGCAGTGGTGAGTGTGAGGAGGAGGAGAGAAAAGAAGATATTGACGACCCACAACCAGGACCCTCCAGCAATTCTCCACTGAGGAAACAATCGTTCCTGGCAATCAAGGGATGGTTCACCAAATTTCAAAATTGCTATGGCCTAAAGAGTGTTTCGGTTCATGGCAAAGCTGCCTCTACCGATACAGCTGCAGCTGAGGATCATGTGAAAAACGACTTCGAGAAAATTATTTAGGAAGGAGAATATGTTCCTGAGTAAGCGTTTAACATGGATGAGACTGGGTTATTTTGGAAGAGAATGCTGTCTCGCACTTTTTTCTTCAAGGAAAAAGCTAAAGCCCCGGGATTTAAAGCTCACAAAGACCGCATAACGTTCGTCATGTGCGGGAATGCTGCGGGCTTCATGTTAACACCCCGGGGTTATCTACAGGTCTAAGAACCCTAGGGCATTGAAGAATAAGAATAAGAATCTGCTGCCAGTGTATTGGATGCGTAACCCTAAGGCCTGGATCACGAAAATATTCACATTAGACTGGTTTCACCAATGCGTTAACACTCTGGTCAAAGTTTATCTTGCGGAGAAGAGCCTTGAATTTAAAGTCCTTCTTTTGATGGATAATGCTGGTGGCCACACAACTGATCTCGAATATAATGGTGTTCAATTAGAGTTCCTGCCGCCAAATATGACATCACTGATTCAGCCTATGGATGAAGGTGTTATTCGTGTGTTCAAGGCCTTTACACACGAAATGCCCTGGCGAACCTGGTTGAATCCATGGATGCGGACAAAGAATTCACACTGAAGACTTACTGGCGTAAGTACACGATTGCTACATGCCTTCAAAATATTCAGAATGCAATCAAAGAGATGAAGCCGGCCACATTCAATGCCAGCTGGAAGAAATTGTGGCCGGACGCCATATACGACGACAAGGGATTCGCTCCTGATGAAGTCCATAACTCGACAGTTGCGAAAGCTGTGAAGTTGGCTGCATTTCTAGGAGGAGAAGGCTTTAAAGATATGACTCACGAAGACATGAATGAACTGATCGACTGCCACTCGTAGCCTTTGACTGATGAAAACCTGGAGGAAATGACAAAATCAGCGAGCGAAGAAGAGGAAGAAGAACAACCAGAGGAAACGCACGAAGAAATAAAAGAACCTGGCCTTACACTCGAACGTCTGGCAGCCATGTATGAACATGTGAAAGCAGTCCAGTAACTCTCGCAAGAACACGACGATAATATGGTTTGTTCGGTGACCTTCTGCAATTTTCTCGACGATGCCATGATTCCTTACAAGACCATCTTCCAACAAAAGAAGAAACAGCGACAGCAACTCCCCATTACCATGTTCTCTCGCAAAAAGCAGTCGTAAAGCTGTCATTGGCTGTGGAATAATTTCCTCTGGAGTCTATACACGTCATCACCTCATTCACTGTAAGTTTACCTATCACGTTCATATCAATTTACGCTTGCATGTTGTTATTGATAGAAGTAAAAGGTGGTTTTTTAACAGTGTAGGGAGGGTTTACACGGTAAAGGTAGAAATAAATGTAAAATAGCTATGTATATGAGTATGTACACGTCATCATCACCGTATTCACGGTAAGTTTACCTCTCACTTTCATATAAATTTACGAATGCACGCTATTAGTAATAAAGTAAAGGGTATTTTTTTAACAGTGCAGGGAGGGTTTATACAGTAAAGGTAAAAATAAATGTAAAATACCTATGTATATATTGTGATCCTACTTCGTGGATTTCCACCTATCGCTGCCGGTCCTGCAACCGAACCCCAGCGATAAACGAGGGAGCACTGTATTCTTTAATGTGATTTAGTTGTATGTTGGAAGAACTTAGGTTCTGTATTCTGAAAATTACTATGATTATTTTCATAGTGGTAATAAGATTTTGTAATTCTAAGTAAAGAAATAGGCTTTTAAGCTGAATACCGTACACTTCCCTAACCTTGGCAAGGTTTGGTTAGGCTGTAATTGAATGATGGTGGTTCTGTGGTTTTTATAGCTATTCGTATTAGTCAGAAATGTCAGTTCTTCATCTTCTTCCATGTCCGAGAAATTTTAAAGCTTCTTAAGAGCACTGGTTTGCCACTGACTTTAATATTTGCAATTGTAATTGTTCTTATCATAATTTTATATTGCATTCCACCTCCGGTCATAAAGAGTAAATTGTTATTAATTTGCTGGTGTCTTTAAAGATCTACATCTTTTGTTTTGGATCTAACAAAGGATGTAATGGAAATATGACTTCTATTGTTTTGTTGATGTCACGTTTTAATTTGCAAATGATCAACACGTGAGGAGAGTGGAACACCACCAATGAAAAAAAATACAATCAGTCCTCAATTTAACGGACTGGTATGGGGGGGTACCTTGATCCGTTATATCTGATTGTCCGTTGCTTCTAGCGGAGGTTCTTTAGTGACAATTACATTATATAAAGAAAAGGATTGATACTTTTAATCAAGTGCTATACCAAGCTCAACATCCAAAGTGACAAAGTAAAATACTTGAAAAATACACTGTAAAATAGTAAATTCAGCTTTTTAATTTTGTGTGTGTTTGAAAGAGAAAGAGAGGGATTTTGTTATCCGTAAGTACACCACAGTAATGGTTATCTTTAATACATTCTTTATAGAAAAGTTGTATATTGTATACTATATATGGAGCCGTATTTGTAATAATGATATTATAATTGTGAGACACAAAGCAAACATATGCCTAATGCATTTTTCATCTCACACATTTTTTATTTTTATTATTATGATAAGACTGAGCTGTTTGTAGCCAGTGGTGCCAGAACTGATAAAAAAATTATATCTACTGCTCCAGATTTTGTTCCTTAAAATTCTGTCTCATAAATAGAGGTCCGTTAAATTGAGGGTTGGACGATGATAATTTGTAATTATAGTAGTCAAAAGAAATATAACTATACTAATTCACTTCAGAAGTGGCGTTACCACTGCAAATTTGGTATGTAGAGCTTGTGCACTGTGCTTAGGTACTTCAAATGAGGAAGAAAATAAATGTCAATAATAACTGAAAGTTATTGAAAATATTACTTTTGAAGGTATTATAAACCTATAGTTTATTTTGTACTGATGAAGTATATACTGTATATCCTTGAACCGTTTTCTTTAAAATATCTCCCAAAGTATAATTGCTTATTAAAGGATATGCTACAGATACATTAACTGAATTTATCTTAAGCAAACAAATGATTAAAATTTAAATTGATAAGCAAAAAGATTATTTTTTCTGAGGTGATATTACATATATTCAAGCAGAAATGGTTGCTGATTTGGTAGAGGTTTAAGAATTCTGAGATAGTAAAGTATCAATTCTTAATACAGTATTCTAAGTGCAAGTGATATCAATGGTATTTATATCAGATGTGAGACTAAATTTATCCCTTTGAATTTATTTTCATTGTCATTTATACTCAAATGCAACATAGTTTACATTGTGCCTGATTTTGCCGTATTTAAAATACTGTTCAACTTTGGAACATATACAGTACAGTGTTCCTTCAATTATCGCGAAGGTTCGGGACCCGGCACGAGACAGGAAAATCGCGGAGTAGGATCAGCCTATATGTACATAGATATTTTAATTATTTTTACGTTTACACCGTATAAACTGTATAAACCCTCCATGTACTGTTGACAAACCACCCTTTACTTCATAAATAACAGCATGCAAGTGTAAATTTATATGACATACTCATGTCATATATTTTTGTTTACTGTATAAACCCTCCCTGCACTGTTAAAAAACCACCCTTTACTTTATAAATAACGGCATGCAACGTAAATTTATATGTACGTGATAGGTAAACTTACCTTATCTGTTACGGTTAACATTTTCCTTTGCTGCTTAGGCTCACTACAAGAAGCCTTAGAAGATGAAGTATGCTTGGGAGGCATTGCAAAGGTTAAACTATGCGAGTAAAAAAATCACAAGCAAAACGTATTAATAAGCACAACGTGAACGGCGCACACGTGAGTTAGACTGAACAAGTGAGGCGAGACAATGGAAGATGGTGGAAGCCTTTGTCCGAAACGCTGATAACGGTATAGTATTTTACATGTTGCAATACTGTTAGTATTTATGTTTTTTACTATTTTTTACTTTTTTATTATTCTTAGGCTAAGAAATACATTTTTTTTTTATCAATAAAATCATTAAACTACTGGAAATTTTAATATATATGCTAGCTCACGTAGGTGCGACCCCAATACATTGTACGCTACCGGACAGTATTTCACATGATGCAATACTGTGAGTTATATATCTAAATTTATGTTTTTTACTATTTAATACTGTGAGTTATATATCTAAATTTATGTTTTTTACTGTTTTATTACTCTTAGGCCAGGAAATACTTGTGTTATCAATAAAATAATGAAAATTTCAATATGTACTATCTTACGCAGGTTCAACCCTTTTCGTTTTCCGAAACGCTGATACCGGTATCGTATTTTACATGGTGCAATACTGTTAGTATTTATGTTTTTTACAATTTTTTTAGTTTTATTATTCTTAGGCTAAGAAATGCGTTTTTTTTATCAATAAAATCATGAAACTACTGGAAATATAAATATATATGCTAGCTCACGTAGCTGCGACCCAAATACATTGTACGCTATCGGACACTATTTCACATGATTCTATACTGAGTTATATTGTATATCTAAATTTATGTTTTTTACTATTTTTACTGTTTTATTATTCGTAGGCTGGGAAATAAATTTTTTTTTATCAATTAGATAATGTTTTTTCAATAAAAATATGTAAATACTGAAATTTTTTTTTTATTTTAATATTTTTGCATATACCCCCCCAAAAAAGCAAAAAAAAATCACGGTACAGTGAAATCGCGATTCAGCGAAGGATCTCTGTATTTTTATTTTCCTATCACTTGTATATTTATTTCTTTCAGGATGGAGAGAGTTTTACTTACCCAGGGTGCTGAGGGTCGTGTCTACGATACCAAATGGCTTGGACGATCTGTTCTTGTGAAAGAGAGGTTCATAAAGAAATATCGTCACCCAGACCTAGATGCTCACATCACCCGTGAACGAATTAAAGCTGAGGCACGTGCATTAACGAGATGTAGAACTTTTGGAATAAAAACACCTATTGTGTATGATGTAGATTTCACTACAAACGAAATTTTTCTTGAAAAGATCAGCAATTCCTGTACCGTTAGGAATTATATCTATGAATCTGTCAGTAAAAAATTACCCATGGACAGTTCAGTGATGATGCATCTAGCAGAGAGAATTGGCAGGGTTCTTAACAAACTTCATGCAAATCACATTATTCATGGGGATTTAACAACATCCAATATGTTATTAGTTCCTCCGTATGACTCTTCTGACATTATATTGATAGATTTTGGTTTGAGTTCTGTGGATGAACATGCTGAAGATAAAGCTGTTGATCTTTATGTTTTGGAGAGAGCTATACTGAGCACCCATCCCAACACTGAACCACTTGTCAAACATCTTCTTAACAGTTATAAAGTGGCTGGTAGCCGGAGTGCTGAAGATATAATTATTCGTCTGGATGAAGTTCGTTTGCGTGGCCGTAAAAAACTGTGCTTTGGATAGTACAATATTCACTTA
The DNA here is from genome assembly GCA_037179515.1 of Halocaridina rubra. Classification (NCBI taxonomy): domain Eukaryota; kingdom Metazoa; phylum Arthropoda; class Malacostraca; order Decapoda; family Atyidae; genus Halocaridina; species Halocaridina rubra. Next base: position 23,189 of record JAXCGZ010017801.1, on the reverse strand, counting down.
TTTTTAGTTTTATTTTAAAACCTTTTATAATTCGAGATTCTTATAAAAAATGTAGATAAAAGTATATTCTGCTTACAGGCTTTGTAATTAACACATTATTGTATGAACAGAATTTTTCACATAAATATTACATGAAACCAGCTTGGATTTTCTTAGCAACAAGCCATCATATTTAATAATTTAATGAAATGAGAGTAAAATAGCTCTGAAAGTATAACTCGATATATTAATGTATTAGCCAGCATGTTGATTACATTTGACTATTTTGTGTTTATAATGTGTAGCAGAACCAAATCTGTACAGTTAAGACCTTTTCTTCAGCTTTGGATATAAACTTTACAATTTTGACTAAAATAGCAACCAAGTCATTATAAAGGGGTAGATTTTTGAAGATAGACTGCAACATCCTCATTACTGCCAAAAAATACATTTATATATTAAACTGCTGTTAAATGGCACACACGCAATATTCTTTCCCTCATTAGGAATGGGGAGTTAACGCAGGGATCTGCATTGGGTACGTGTTTCTGAGGTAATGGTTGTTTACCGACTTACTCACTAGTGTCATTTCGTTAATGTTGATCGAGGGAGGGAAACAACTGATACCACTTCATTCTCTTACAATTGAAGAGTAGATTGTTATGGATATTAATAGCAAAATGTTCTGTCCTGCTGCATATATTCAATATAATGGTTGAAATACGAACCCTGTAACTAAATTAAAGAGGCCTTCAACACTCAACAGTTTGGTGGCAATACAAGGAAGAGTCTCATGTCTTCATAAACTTCTGGTGCCACACTAAATTACTCTTTAACAACTATTCAACATCTACTCCTCACAAATAGATTCCAATCAAGCTTGCTGTTCATCTTTTGAATATGCAGTTTTCCTTAGAATAGCTTGTATGAGAGATAAACCACGATGGCAAGACGATTCCAGAACATTAGTAGAGCTGTGAAAACATGTACATGAAGTTTCTCATCTTAAATAAAACAATAAAACATAGGAATATTTACATTTTTATTTACATTTATAAACATCTTGACTTTTTTAAATTTTGAGACTACTGTTCTACATGATTTATTGAAATGTAGATTACTTTTTTGCATTTTCTTTTTAATTTTTTGATAATATAACAGATCACAGAATATCACAATCTTTAGCATATTAATCAAGGTAATAATTTTGTACTTTTAAATTATTTCTCGAAATCCTAAATCTTTGTAGCCGATATTGCATATCTGAACTGCCTATTATCGAGTCTGAAATTCGATACCGTTGGACCCATGGTAGGCTCCAGTCATTTTGATCGATGTTACAGATTGGGGGGCCATAACGTCTATGGAGGTAGAGTCAATCCCTGTCTTGAAAACAGAGGAAGCAAACTGCTTGCTTTACAATACAATAATGAACATAACCACTTACAGTAAAAAAAAAAAAAATATATATATATAATATATATATTGGTGGAATCATATCACTCATAGGATGTTGTAAAATGAATTGAATACAAGAACACTATTCTTTGGACCTACAGCTGCTCTACAAGTAAATCCATAAATATCTTTGAATATATTCTTGGTTAAAAAAGAAAATGATATGAAACTATGACCAGTTTTCCCCAATTCGAAGGCAAACATTGCTCTCAGTAACGCAGCTTTATTCTAGTAATTACTTATGACTAAACCCAATAATAATGGCAAGGCACAAAAATAACTCACACCATACAATGTCTTTCAATACAAACACTGGTTCACAGGTAGGAAAAAATAGTATACAGTACGTACAGCCACCAACGATATCGAGGCAAGTGATATCTCTCTCCCTCTTTTTTTCTTTCTTTCTACAAACTAACCAATTAAAAACACTTAAATGTTACTTTTAAAAGTGTGTTTGAAGTTATTGTTAATCACAGTACACATTTTTTTCTGTACTTATGATTTCCCAATATTAAAAACTGTCAAATCTTTATACAGTATTAAAAAATATCCATATTACAGGTAAGAAATACATTGGAAAATGTAAATATGATCAAATAACGACCGTAAACTTAAAGTATAAAAAAAATAATATTTCATTTTCTAGTGATTGTTCATTTACAAGCACTTGAAAGTATTCTTCCTTAAATCCGATATACACCAAACTTCATAAATTATATTAATTCACTGATATTAACAAATGCTTATTTACACTGACATAAAACACTTGGTCCGTTCAAGTTAAAAATCTAAATATAGTACAATAAAAATTGCCGAGAATAGCAATATAGATACAAAACTTCCACCAAGCAGAACGAGTTACTAAGAAGCCAGGACACTCCACCTCTACTGCTCTTCATTAACAATGATAAGTTAAAAAAAAAAAAAAAGCAAGACCAAGGCACAAGATGAAGAGTCAATGATAAAATACACGTTGGCAAAGCAAATGGGAAGAAAGGTAAGGAATCTCAAATACACTCATTTCTACACATGACAGACACTCACAGTATGTGGATAAAGAAAAGGGTATTCAAGATACACCGTAACAAAAAGCCAATGTTAATTGTAACATTATACATCATACTTTCAAGTAAAATGTTATTACTAAACTGACAATGAAGAATTCGAGGATCTGATCTGCCCATTAGTCACGAGAGAAGCCAAATGGAGAAGGGATCAAGGGACAGCTAATCCTTTCTTTCTCTAAGGGGATACGACTACAACCATAATTTTATATATATATATATATATATATATATATATATATATATATATATATATATATATATATATAAAGGGTTGTACCGGAAGACAAGAGGCTGTATAACATTTCAGGCAACTACAATTGTAAGAAGGTTGGAAACTATTGTTGGGAAGGTTAAAAAGACCAATATAATAATGTTCTTGCCTACACACTCATCATTATTCTACCAACGGTATTGTTCCTCCCCTATTATCTGCTGCCTTAGATGGATATGTGTATTGGGCCAAATAAGTTTACATGAAAAGCAGCAAGTACTAAAGAATATGACGGGAAATAGTATATATAAGGAAGTTTTCAAGTCCAATTCGTTCCCATTTAACAAAATGTAAACCTTTTAGTACTATACTTTAAAGGGACAAAGAAAGGGTACAGGAAAACAACCATTTACCCATTACTTACATATAATTATCGTACAAAAACTAGGAAAAGATACTTGACTATAAACAAGATAATATACGTTAAAACCTTTAATTGAAGCATCGTGTTGGTGGTAGGACAGAGTTACAAAGGCAATGGCCGGAGAGAATACTTCCCAGTATATAAATACATACTCATGAAAAATTGACAAAACTGGCCTAAATTAGCTTGTGATTTCCAGATTCTTTTTTCCCACATGACGCTCTACATCCCCAGTCAGAAGGGTGGCCGCAGTTGAACAACAAAAGGAAACAGCAGGGCTACAACGCAACCTACACATCAACTCTTCTAACAGTCGTTCAACGGTAAAGGAAAAATTTGGAAGGAAGAATGGCTAGCCCTTTGTTCCTTATCTCTTATAGATTACTCTTACTGGATGTAGGGAATAAAAGTAAAGAATTTTTTCTCCCCCAGCACTATGGATAATTTCCTTAATAGTACCTGAAAAATGTCGAAGTGTGGAGACATACAGAAATTAGCTGTATACATATCCTAATTGCAGTTTTACAAGCAAATGATTTACTGTGATAATCTTCCACTCTTTTATCAAAAATAAAACACTGGAAAGTGCCAAATGTTACAAATAGCATATGAATAATAAAAATAATGGAATAAAACTTACAAAGACTCCATAAATTCATTTTTAATAATGTTGAAATAATAGCAGTATACTGCCTCGGTTGCACTGAGTTAGAGCCTTGAAAAGGATCAGGATAATATACTGTATACATATAATTAAGTGGCAATAATTAACAAAAGTATTCCTTAGAGATACCCAATAATAAAAATAAAAGGAACACCAACAGTTCAAAAATGAGTACAATTATAGTGGACATCAATGAAGAGGGTAATCCAGTCACGGAGACGACAATGTTGTTGGGGTCACATAATAGGATATGCAATGATATATACAGTAAGTATATATATATATATATATCAAGAAAACTAAGACTGGATGACATGCTGCACCAACTGCGCCTAAAGTATTGTATGAGAGCGAGTGTTAAACTTTGAACGAAGGGCATTCAAAGGATTGTGAAGGCAGATGTTTTCAACGATAATGAGAAATTTAAAAAAGAGTGGAACAACAGACGGTTAAGCTTTTTACAGACTGATATATAGATGATCCATGAGGATTAGGAAGAGGATTCGCTGGTCGGGTTTATCGAGCATTCTAAATTGAGGCAGATCCAGAAGATGGAAAGACGAGGTGTGTGATGCCCCGTCAAAATATCACGACATTGGGGGGGGGGGAGCAAAAAGTCACTAGATGCAAAGTAATATACAATATACCTTAATACTGCATGTATGCATCAATATGCCCTAAAAAAATTAATGATTATTAAAAATTTTTGAAAAAGTTTATCAATACACATACAATGAAACTGTCTCAGATAGCTGAAATGACAGAATACCATATCAGTATTTTCTGCATGTAATACGAAGCAACTTTGGATAAAAACAATCAATCGTAACATGAGGATAAGTAGAAATCAAGATACATCATGTAACATGAAATATCAATATCAAAATAAAAATACTGGTTTCACTTGGTATTCAAGGGTTTATGTGATACAATAACAATGAGGTATTTTTACTCATTCCAAGTCTGATGTAAGTGATTTCAATAAAATTTCTCTTCCCACTTGAATCAATGAAAGCAATAAGATAAAATCACAACCTTAACACCTGTTGGAAATATGAAAAGCTTTCCAAAAACATAATATTGTTCGAATTATTACCGTCATTACTGCTAATATTTTATAAACATCTTATTAACTCTGCATACTTGTGTATTTTTCCTGAAATAAGGAAAATGTGACGAAAGCATTAGGATATTAGGAAGTAAGCAAGTTGATAAGGTACTAATATCAAAGTTTTTTTAATCCACAGACTCTTTATAAAACTCAAAATAAATATAGCTTCTGATATTAGACTTATAATAAAAACTGAAGATACGAGTATGCGTACTCAAAATCTAAGCTTTCATCCTAAATTAGACATCTACCGACTACAAAATATTTCCTTTGGCCATTGGCTAACTAGAAATAGCAGGCATTGTCATCGGTTTCAGAGGAATCAATTCAATATTGTGCTTTTAAAAAAAAAAAAAAAAAAAAAAAAAAAAAAAAAAAAAAAAAAAAAAAAAAAAAAAACACACACACACACACACACACACACACACACACACACACCACCACACACACACACAGGCACGGAATATGCACTGCTACCAAAATTTTAGAGTATAGACTATAAAAATCCAATTCCTTTCGCATACTGTAAATACCTCCTGGCTATTCAGATTGATATGTTAAATTGTTAGCAACTAACATTTATCACAACCAGGAAAGTTTGGAGTTGTTCATATTACACTCTGAATCTTTTTTCTTGTCAGCACACAGCTGAAGGTAGGGGTTAAGATAATCTGGGAATGAAGAATCCTTCAAAGCCCACTTTTCTTGTTCATTTGTAGAGACCTGAAAGCTTCAGCAGGTATGGAGTCATATTGGGAAAAAATATGAAAGCAGAGTTTAATCAAACATTACTTATTAAAAAGAGAACAGGCACTATACTCATAGTTACATTAATATCAAGACAATCTAAGTTGGTTTCAATGCTTTTTAAGATATAAGAGTTTCAGTCAAAATAAGTTAAATAAAAAGCAGTCTCAAGCAGTACTTTTTTTTTTTTGCTGCTACCATAAATAAAAGCTTATCACTTAAAGATTAGTTAAAAAAAACTTATGTCTAAGCAAGAAACACAATCTATCGTCTTTATCCGGTGTAACTAGGCAAGGCAGTAAGATTAATAAAATTATCCCCCCAAAAAGGTCAAAAATAACATGAAACACTGAAAAAGGAAAGAGCATTACAGAATGAAGAAAAAAAAGAAGTCAACATGCATTCAGGCAACAATTCGTAGCACCTTACAAACATTTTCATTATCCACTTGCTTCAAAAAAAATAGTGTCAAAACTGTGTGCCAGCATTACACAGCCCAGGGGCAATGAGCTTCCACTTGCAGCCTATACATACTGCATGAGATCAAGCCATTCTTTATAAAAACACTTAATACAGTATACAAATACTGTTCATTTTCCTCAAAATAAAAGAATATATATTATAGTCAAGAATATTCACTGATACTCACTCCTATTTCTTAAACACCAACTTTCACTCATTTTCGGGGGAAAATTGACGTTCTGTGGCGAGTCCTATCTTGACTTCTAGTCACCATTGCTTTGTGGCTCCAAGTATGAGACCTCGTGTGGACACGAGCAGATTTAGGGGAGGGCTCTTCAACCCGGACAGACTCCAGATCTACCCCTCTTTTTCTCTTGGGTGCGATTCGGACGTCATTTTGATCTCTCCGCTCGGCGTTTCCGACGTTAACGACGGGCTCTAGAGGTATGTCTGCTTTTACGGGGGAAATAGAGAGGACCTTATTCTCTGTATCACTAGTGCTGGCACTTTTCTCCTCTTTATGATTCTTCCACTCATTGTTATTGTTGACAGGGATGACAGTATGCTGCTCTTCTTTTGTCTGGCCTTCAATAGAAGGAGATAAATTAAGGTGAGACCTTGTCTTTCTCAGAGTATCGACTTGTTCTGTTTCTACGGCAGCAGGTAACACGAATGGCTTCACTCTGACTAACTTTGATTTTCTACTACTATTAGAGTCATTTACTGGACTATTCGTACTGTTAACAGAAATCATTTTTATATAGTCTCTTACTGATCTAGTACCACTACTTCTATTGCCATAACTATTTACACTGCCTTCAGGTCTACTATTTTCAGGAGAAAGGAGAGCATTTTCCATTTTCATTGCAGGCACCCTATCTAAAGGAGGAGGTAAACTTGGTACCAATTTATCAGGTATACTTTGAGACCTATGATTCACATGATCATCTTCATTTGATATATTAGGAACTGCAGTAGGCACTGCATGCGTGCTTGCACAACCACACTCAGAACATCCAACTTTTGTTGTCCCTGATTCATTTGAGCGTTCTTCCAGAACACCATCGTTACTCGTGCCTTCACAACCATCTTCTTGGCTGATGTCCTCACCACTACCTTGATGATCATCCCCATATTCCATTGGGGTATTATCTTGACCATCGCTGCTCTGCCATTTCTCTGGCAGCCGTTCTTTAATACGCAAGACTCCACGACACCCTTCAGGTCGGAAGGGCTGAGGCTGGTTGTAAACGTGCACTTTAACAGTGGCTTCCCTTGATGACCTATCCCCATCACCAGGTGGTCGCATAGATGCAGGTTTCATAGGAGATGTACCTTTCTTTAAACCCTTTTGCTGCAATAACACCTGAAATCAAATTGAGATATTAAATTAACATATGTCATATACAGATTCCAGCATGAAGGCTTTCATCAAAAGCTGGAAGGCAAAAGAACCAGGGGATTTTATTTAATTCTGAATAAGATACAACAATTTCAAGAAAATGTCAGCAACACTCTTTCAGAGGCCTTCTACAATACACATTTCACATACATTAAATATTCCAGGCATACATGGAATGGACAAACTGATGCAGTCCGATAAAACAGACTGCAACAGTCACCAAGCCTGAGTAAAGAAGCTAAAGTGCACTTAAGAAAGTTTGGGTCTGGTCCTGAGGAGCTTCCTCTCTCTTTGCTCACCAGTCAAACCATGCAAGTAGTGTAAGTTAAAACTTACAAATGAAAAAGAAAAATTTCTTGCTTTAAATTGGACAACCTTGCAAGATAACACAGAGCCACGCTCTAGGGATAAGGTAAAATTAATACAGTACGGCCACATATTCTCTAATTGTCAAGTAGAGTATTTGATGCAATACAGACAGTAATCCTTCACTTCCACAATCTCTTCTTACCTTAAATCCTTCAAGAAATTAATTAAATACCATATTAAGTAACATTTTCAACTGCCTAAAAAAAGTTTTTTTTTTTTTTTTTTTTTTTTTTTTGTGAGACTCCAGGACAGGCAAAGAATATTGCCAAAGGGATAATAAGAGATGTGTAAAAAATATGCAAGAATATTCTGTGTAGATGTAGGCATAGAAAAGGATCCATAACTTGAGGAAGACATGAAATCGAGCTGACCAGGAGTCCCATTTGAGTCTAAAACACCTTCAGCTGCAGCATTGCAATGTGGAGCTGGTGCCATGGGTCAATCTACTACATGGTTATGACCAATATCAAGCATGAGAAAATTTAGAAAACTATATATGAACTATAGCAAATAACTGTTCTGAAGATCTGCTGAATAACTTCTTTTGCAAAGAATAGTGGCCACTGTGTTACTTCTGCATGCTAGATAAGCATACATGAAATTAACTAAAAGAAAACACTGACTTTAAATAATGACAAATACTGAAAATCTTTTAAATATATATATATATATATATATATATATATATATATATATATATATATATATATATATATATATATATATATATATATATATATATATATATATATATATATATATATATATATATATATATATATATATATATATATATATATATATATATATATATATATATATATATTATATATATATATATATATATATATATATATATATATATATATATATATATATATATATATATATATATATATATATATATATATATATATATATATATATATATATATACATACTCTCATCTTATGAGCTAGTTAGGTTCCAAAAGCCCATTCGTAGTACTGGACAGTACATACATATGCAATACTGCACAGTTCTTTGCATAAAGATACTGAAGTATCCCATAAAACATAAAATATACAGTATTAGTGAATTTCAATACTGCAATACTAATGTGATAATGACAGTACAATACTGTAATACATACATTAACCCATGGGTAGATAGAGGGAAGGTTTTTGTTTGTTTCTGTGAATCTTCATAACTTGGTTGTTCGTAAGTAGGAGAGCTTCCGTGTGTGTGTCTATATATATATATATATATATATATATATATATATATATATATATATATATATATATATATATATATATATATATATATATAGTGAACCATCGTTCGGTTTGGTTCCGGGACCGGCCGCGATAGGTGAAAATCCGCAAAGTATGATCACAATACATACATAGGTATTTAACATTTATCTTTTTCTTAACTGTAGAAACCCTCCCTGCACTGTTAAAAAACCACCCTTGACTTTATCAATAACATCGTGCAAGCGTAAATTTATATGAAAGTGATAGGTAAACTTACTGTTAATGAGGTGATGATGACGTGACATACTCATATACATAGGTATTTTACATTCATTTTTACCTTTACTGTATAAACCCTCCCCGCACTGTTAAAAAACCACCCTTTACTTTATAAATAACAGCATGCAAGTGTAAATTCATATGAACATGATAGGTAAACTTACCGTGAATGAGGTGATGATGACGTGTATAGACTCCAGAGGAAATTATTCCGCAGCCACTGACAGCTTACACGGCTGCTTTTTGCGAGACAAGAACATGGTAATGGAGAGTTGCTGTCGCTGTTTTTTTTTTTTGTTGGAAGATGGTCTTGTAAGGAATCATGGCATCGTCGAGAAGATTGCAGAAGGTCACTGAACGAACCATATTATGGTTATGTTCCTGTGAGAGTTGTTGGACTGCTTTCACATGTTCATACATGGCTGCCAAACGTTTGAGTGGAAGGCCAGGTTCTTCAATTTCTTTGTGCGTTTCCTCTGGTTGTTCTTCCTCTTCTTCGCTCGCTGATTTTGTCATTTCCTCCAAGTTCTCATCAGTCAAAGGCTACGAGTGGCAGTCGATCAGTTCATTCATGTCTTCGTGAGTCATATTTTCAAAGCCTTCTCCTCCTAAAAATGCAGTCAACTTCACAGCTTTCGCAACTGAAGAGTTATGGACTTCGTCAGGAGCTAATCCCTTGTAGTCGTAGTGACTTCGGGCCACAATTTCTTCCAGCTGGCATTGATTGTGGCCAGCTTCATCTCTTTGATTGCATTCTGAATATTTTGAAGGCATGTAGCAATCGCGTAGTTACGCCAGTAAGTCTTCAGTGAGAATTCTTTGTCCGAATCCATGGAATCAACCAGGTTCGCCAGGGCATTTCCTGTGTAGAGGGCCTTGAACGCACGAATAACGCCTTCATCCATAGGCTGAATCATTGATGTCGTATTCGGTGGCAGGAACTCTACTTGAGCACTATCATATTGGAGATCAGTTGCATGGCCACCAGCATTATCCATCAAAAGAAGGACTTTAAATTCAAGGCCCTTCTCAGCAAGATAAATTTTGACCCGAGGGATAAAGCATTGGTGATACCAGTCCGATGTGAGGCTTTTCGTGATCCAGGCCTTAGGGTTATGCATCCAATAAACTGGCAGCAGATTCTTATTCTTAATCTTCAAAGCCCTAGGGTTCTTAGACTTGTAGATAAGCCCGGAGCATTCCCGCACATGATAAGGGTAACGCAGTCTTTGTGTGCTTTAAATCCCAGGGCTTTAGCTTCTTCCTTGAAGAGAAAAGTGCGAGACGGCATTTCCTTCCAAAATAACCCAGTCTCATCCATGTTAAACACTTGCTCAGGAGCATATTCCCCTTGAGCGATAATTTTCTTAAAGTCGTTGTTCACATAATCTTCAGCTGCAGCTTCGCCATAAACTGAAATGCTCTTTAGGCCATAGTGATTTTGAAATTTGGAGAACCATCCCTTGCTTGCCATGAACGATTGTTTCCTTGGTGGAGACTCGCTGGAGGGTCCTGGTTGTGGGTCACTAATATCTTCTTCTCTCTCCTCCTCTCCATGATCGCCACTGTCGTTGCCGGGTTCGTTTGCAGCGAATGTATCGTACAGCTTCTTCACCTTTGTTTGTATGATATTGCTGTTTACGCTCTTCTTACGTTCTTCTTTCTGCAATCACCATTCCACAGGGCCAAAGCAGACTCCATCCGCACTAATATCTTATTGCGGGGTGTTAAGACCCTCTTCGCTGTTTTACTAAATGAAATAGTCGCTGTTTTCCTGATATCTGCCTCGTCCTTTTTGATGTAGCGAACAGTAGATTCGTTGAGGCCAAAATGGTGGCTGACATCTGCGAACCCTCTTCCTTCCTTCAGCATATCTAACAGTTTTACCTTATCTGCTATGGTCAACATCTTCCTTTGCAGCTTAGGCTTACTACCCGAAGCCTTAGAAGATGAAGGACGCTTGGGAGGCATTGCAGAGGTTGAAAAACGTGAGTAACAAAATCACAAGCACAACGCGAATGGTGCACATGTGAGTTAGACTGAACGGGTGAGGAGAGACAATGGAAGATGCTGGGAGAACCAAGCTTCAATCAATAAGCCAATCAGACCCCATGATACAGAGCATACAGAAAAACAAATCTGTGATTTGTCGTCTCCCACCCGTTCAGCCAATAGCATCCCATGAACTATCTCACGTAGGTGCGAGCCTTTGCGTTTTCCAAGACGCCAATACAGTGTACGCTATCATACAATATTTCACATGGTGCAATACTGTGAGTTATGTTTACATTTATGTTTTTTACTATTTTTTACTGTTATATTACTCTTAGGCTAAGAAATACTTTTTTTTATCAATAAAATTTTGAAAATACTGGAAATTTTAATGTGTACTAACTTAAGTAGGTGCGACCCCTTTCCTTTGCCGAAACGCTGATACCGGTATCTTATTTTACATAGTGCAATACTGTAAGTTATATGTTTAAATTTGTTTTTTTACTATTTTTTACTGTTTTATTGTTCTTAGGCTAGGAAATAAATTTTTTTTATCAAAATAAAAAATTCTGGAAATTTTAATATGTGCAAGCTCACGTAGGTGTGACCCTTTGCGTTTTCCGAAACGCTGATACCGGTATCGTACTTTCTAAGGTGCAGAATTACATGTTCAAATTTGTTTTGAAAATTTTAATTTTTTAATAATTTATTATTATTATATATATATATATATAAAACAACAACAACAACACACACACCACAATGCACTGAATTCGCGAAAGGTGAACCGCGATATGGTGAGGGATCACTGTATATATATCTCTTGGTCCCTCCTCTTACATGGTAAATTGGTTTCAACCTCATCACCCGATTTATTAAAAAGCCTATGTTCCAGACTCTTGCATAAAAATGCCTTTGTGCTTTGCCTATAACCAATTCTGAATCTCACATGCACTTACATCACACTCAATTGACAGAAATGTAATGAGGAATTTCCATGACGAACCTCTCTCATTCTCATAATTATTAATTATATTTGCATCTAGTACTTTAAGGAGAATGTTATAAACAAATTTCTCTCAAGTTTTTCTGATCAAGACATAATACATAAATGAGGATAGAATGGTTGCCAAGAACGGAAACTAATGAAATGAAGTATAAGGGCTTCATTGCATCCTGCCCATTTTCTATTTGAAATGTATGGAAAGAAAAGAAATTTTGGAAGAAAATGATTCCCAACCCGACTTACTTTCCTATCCCTCTTAATCGCTTCTGAATAAATGTACAGAATATGAGAGTAGAATCCTCCTCACTACTATGGTTATCTCTTGATTAACATCAATGACATGCAATGTCAAATAGGGTGACATTCTTTCCTATGTCCTCTCAGGTTAGACTTTTTTTATAACATGTTGCTCACCTCTCTTTTGGGTCTTCCAGGAGGGTCCAGAAACACAGTAACTGCACTAGTGTTATCAGCACGAAGATTCAATTTAAGGTAGCGTCCAAGTGCCCCAGCCACTATGGACTTTGATGGATTCACCCATAACCTTTGCTGCAAACAGGAAATCAGTATCAGTAATAAGTAAATGAAAAAAAAAAAAAAATTACATGAAGTATTAAGGCCTTGCACCTTGAAAAGTTAATATATCACTTAATGCCAATACAGGGTGTCCTTGACTTACATCAAGAGTTCCGTTCCTGATATGTGATGTAACTCGAATTTCAGTGTAAGTCTGAAAGCACACCTAAATAAGAACCTATGCTAATTTAGTAGTAAAGTTTCTCACTTTTCAATGCATTTAATGATCTCTAATTTCACATTCATGGTGATGACTTTGGTTCTTTACAAAGCACTGCCATCAGAAGAATCTGCTTTACACTTGGGAGATTTAACACAGGCAAAAAAAAAAAAAAAAAAAAAAAAAAAAAAAAAAAAAAAAAAAAAAAAAAAAAAAGAGAGAGAGAGAGAGAGAGAGAGAGAGAGAGAGAGAGTAAAATAAATTAAGGGAGATGTGTTGTAACATCTTAACTCCAAGATAGTGTAAACCAAGGACTCCCAGTATGCATGGGGTTGTAAAGTGTCCTAACAGTTCATTACTTTTGAAGTAGCTATCAATGCCTTCCAAAATGAAATTCATAATTCAGAACTGAAAACGGGATTTTCCTGCCTTATGAACAGGGCAAAGCAGTAGAGTCGTTTTCAAACTTATTTCCTATTTTACAGATTGTAGGAATTCAATCATAGCAAAGATGGCAATAAAAGAATAAGGTAAAATAAAAAATCTAATCTATATCTGTGTATATACGATTTCAACAGTAAAGGCATACTAGCCCAAAGTAACAAAACACACATGCAGGCCATTCTCTGTACCGGCAGCATTTCATTTCAATAAAATGAAATATCAACATAATACTAAGTAGTTTTTGCATCCTCAATACAGCAGTAATAAAGTTTGTGTCCACCCCCATACAAAAAGGTACAATATTCTTCTTCTTCCTCTATTTGCGTTCCCATTTTCATATTAATAAAGCCAAAATGAGGTATACATAATTAAATATACACACCTACAGTGGACCACCTATCACATTATAATAAAAAAAGATACCATGATCTGGAACAAAAGCTAAATAAGGCTCAAATTTACTGTAGACATAAAATCACCTTTCCACAAGAGGTAGGAATACCAAGATAGTGCTTTTCATTGTTTTTCTCTGCCGAGTGAGCTAACGAGACAGAATTATCAGGTGTCAACATGTTCCACAGGCCATCAGTGCCAAATATGAGACATCGGTGGCGCTTGATGTCTATTGGTAGAACGTAGATATCTGGTTCTGGTGATACAACAAACTGATCATTTCTAGCATTATAGCTCCATAAGTCACCTGTACAAAATAGAGAAACAATATGAATTTCAGAAAATCACATTAAGAGTATAGACCGTGAATGTACTCAGTTTCTACATATAAGCAAATACAATGCATCAGAGCGACAGTGTTTGGAAATGGACAAAACTAAAGGTTTCACAGTAGTAAAACGACTGCTCTTCAAAATGCAGGCAGTAGAGTAACTAAGCACTCTTATTAACCAACTTCATCAAAATCCAGTCATTAAATACCTAAAGATCTTGCCACAGCCAGAAATGGAATTTCATCCATGGGTGTTGATCTACGCACTGGTCCCTGGTGGCCGGATTTAGGTCTATTCCAGACAACACGAGGAACTCCAGATTTGTTGATAACCTTCCCTCCAGATTTCACGATGCGAGTCTTCTCTTTAATGTTCTCGGGTTTGTGATCCTGGGTCAGCTGTTCTCCACGCCACGCTCCATCTAAAAGGAAAAGTAATTCAGAGTACTGTACAATATATCCCTGTAAATATTAAAGAACCTCTACAACTGTTCAGTCATCCAAGTGTATCAAACAGCATTCCATTCCCCAGATGTAGGGATCTGGAGTTAGCAGGCACCACATTCATATCCATATCTGTTTGAAAAATACAATTTACTCATTTAGCACAATATTCAAGGCTATCCTTTCACACTTTGTAAATCACTTCCCATGGGCAGGTAAACATTTTTTAATAACTTCCAAAGACAGCTCAGCTATACTATTATCTCCTTAATATCACTATATATTATGAACATTGATTCCATATTGACATATGAATAGCCAATAGGTGAGAAATAAATCTCCTTAACTAAAATAAATTATATGAAGTAAAACTCACACCAAGCCCACTGACCTATTGGCAAAAGCAACAATAGAGCCAGTTTCCAAGTGTTACCTTGATACTCACTTGGTTCCTCACACCCTAAAACTATGCCAGAGTCCCCAACATGACCAATGTACATTTTCTGTCTTCGGATAAAAGCCACACTTGCAGTCGTTCCACTGGTGCTGGGCCAACCTGAAGCTGTTCTGGGCCACCTGTCTGAAAAGCAACATCAAGAATTTCTAATAAGTATGTAAACAAAAATATAAATAAATAAAAAAGGTAAGAATATAATTGAGGCACAATCACAACATAAAACAAAGCAGTAAAATGGGACTGCAAATATATATGCAAACTAACAATGGCTTACTTACAATGCCCGGATTTAATACACATCTTAAAATAGACGTAGAAAAAAAAATCATCAAGGGAGGAGGAGGGTTGAAGCACTAGGTTATAAGGGTTCACTTCCTACGGTAGATAACTACAGCACTACAACAAAAACTTACACTCCCTTTCTGTAGATAAAATCTGGATAATGTTTAATGAATAGCATAATTATGCTATCTGAGAACTTCATGTTCTTCTTTATAATAAAAATCCTCCCTTTACCTTATGGTGCCAATAATGGAAAAGTATTGCTAGCCTATGCTGATAACGCCATATATATTATCTAAAGAAGTCTCACATAAGAACATAAAACTCTGTATTGAATTTGATAGTAAAGGGTTGGCCCATGACATCAGCTGCCCATTGCGGTATTACAACGGAAGGTAATTTGGACTTGACTAAGAATGGCCAAGGCTATTCCAAGTCTCCCTTCTTTCACTATGCCTGCATCTACGCAAATTATTCCGGCGTATTCTTTAGTGGCCAATATGACCGAGTGGTTAAGTTTGCAATTTTGTACTGTCAGGTTAAGGGCTTGCAGCCTGCCACGGTCTCAGGTTAGAAAGGGCATTCACTCAATGTAACAATCACACTTGCCAAAACCAAAGACCTTCGTAAGAAGAAACCATCCTAGCCCTTAATAGACAAGGGAGTCCGTGACATATACGAAGCACACATTCTGGCGTATTCATTACACATCTCTTAATATCCCATTAAATTTGACCAAGTCCGTATACTCTTCATCTGTTTCTTATTGCTTTCTTTTTTTCTCATCTCCACTATTAACTATAGAAGGTTCACAACTCATGGCCCCTAGTAATTGGCAGGTGCTTAGAATCTCCGGAAATCTGACGGACTCCTCTATCGGTGTAAGGGTAGACAAGCTTGGTGGTAGTAATTGTTCTGCTTGTAACCTTGCACCTCCTGATAGTTCTGTTTCTTTCACATACACTTTTCTAACATCTGAGGTATCAATTTTTTATTTTTTTGTCCGTGAAACAGAACTTGGATACATCCCTCCTTTCTGAAATCCAGCTAACTAGCCGCACATCCCCAGACCAATTTCATATCTCTCACCTGTGTTATCGTTTTCGTTCCACAGTTGGGGTCTGTGCCTACTGAAACACAAACACTACTATTACAAGGCTCAAGAACCTTGAATTTCCTGACTTTGATATTCTCTGGCTGAAGATTTATCTCTACACTTCCATGATATTTTTTTTTTCACTCTGCTACTGCTCTCCTAACTCCACTAACTTTGTGTACTTTAAATATCTATCCTCTTGCCACGAGTCCTTGCTATCTTCTCACCCAGATGCTGAAGTGCTCTATAATGAAGACTTCAATGTACACTACACTAAGAGGCTTAATTCATCTAACACGGATGAGGGAGGAAGTGAGGTACTTGCTTTCTCTGTGACTCATAATCTGGAGCTGCTTATAAAACATCACACTTATGTTCCCGATCACCACTACCATGCAGTTAACATTCTTGATCTATCATTTACTTTTAATTCTCCATACACATATTCTGTTTTCCCCTTTTGGTAACTCTGGTCACTCTTTGATCTCAATGGTTTCCACATGACCTCCCCCTCCATCAATTCCTCCTCCTTGGCGGCATTTTTGGCACTCCGAGCGTATCCAACGTGATTTGCATAAATTTTTCTTTGATTTTCCATGGGGTGACTTCTGCTTAGGATTCGCAAGCCAAATCAATCAGCCCTAAAAGTTGCCGAGATCATAACGGTGGGAATGGAGGCATTCATCCCCTCCCTAATCAAAACATTTTTTCTTCCTAATACTTGGTTAGACCTTGCCTGCTCATGGTTATTTAGGCTAAGGATCAGGCATACCGGTACTACCAGGCCTCTCCTGACTTACACTGCTCTGCTTGTATTACAGATGGGAATTGCTGTGCTTCTCAGATTCATAGGACTTAAAAAAAAAAAAAAAGTGTTGACAGCCTAAACTCCCCTGCCACTGATAAGTTTCTGGTCCTTAGCCAAAGAGAGATCCAAAAATTTCTGTACTCAAGACTTTTCCCACTCATTCGTCCTGACACTTCTTTAGCTTGTTCTCCCACTGACAAAGCCACTCTCTTTGGCTCTTATTTTTCTGTTTACTCTTCCATAAGCAATACCAGAACACCTGATCCTCATACATTACCCCCTCTCTAACCATATGCCCTCCCCTTTTCTTTCATAACGCAAAGTCCATAAGGTTTCTTTAAAGACGAACATAGCATCCGAATCCGCAATATCGCTGCAAGGTTCCTTAAGGAGTTTGCAGATTAACAGGCTTGCACTTTGCCATCTTCTGTGCCTCATTAGCAGCGAATTTACACCATTTTAAAAACAGAGTAGTTATTATAAATTCAATTCTAAAAGAAATGTATCTGCATATATGAATTTCCTTGTACTTTTAAAAAGGATAAATGCAACATGATTTTCTTATAAATACTGCATGTTTTCATACATCAGAATTTATTCTGTGTAATCTATTTCACGATATCTAATGTGATAACCCAGATAAATGATCAGGCTCTGGGGTATGGTTAATTATAGACAATTTTTAGAATTTACATATAAGAATGTTCTTTTGTTTTTTAATATTTGTTTTGTGTACAATAAACTGCTATTCAAAACTCGCATTTCTTTAGACATTCATAAACTATTGTGTAATTCGAAAACTAATCTTAATTCGTTATTCCTTTTATCATGTTCAGTTGATTTCAGGCAATATTTGAAGGAAAAATGAAAATAATAATAATAATAGCAAGACAGGAAATAACACTTTAATTAAAATATTGAAGGAAAAATAAAACATTATAATGATCATAGCAAGACAGGAAATAACACTTTTATTAAAATGCTGTAAAGTAATTTTTAACTTCTTCTAATTGTGATCTTCAAGTTTGTGCATGACATGAAGTCCTGTTGTGATGTTGGATAGAATACGAGTTTAGAACACATCTAGTTGGGAGTGGTAAATGGCAAACTCAAACTATAAACAGCTTGTTAATCTTATAATGGGAATATATATTAAATTAAATGCACGTATCAAACTAAGATTAGAAGGTCATAATCTCTTTTTCTAGTTTACTTTTTAAGAATGCACACAAACTGGTTATGAGCAGGATTATCTCTACATCAGTGGTTGTGATACGTGCGAGCAATCAGTGCATGAGACGATGTAGAAGCTGCTGTACACTATACAAAGTTTTTACTATAAATATTTTTTATTAAATTCATAAATACGACATATTAGGTATGCAGATATTAAAGCCTTCTCAAATATGTACAGTCAAACAAGTTTTCGAATTCAATTTGTGCCTGAAAATGGTTGGAAAACTAAAAAGTTTGATAAACATTGCAATTTTTTCCTATAGAAATTAATGTAAATTAGATTAATCCATTCCTAGATCTCCGATCATTAGTTAACCTTCACGAGTATTTCCTTCATAAAGTCCATGAGAAAACCAATAAAAATCAACACATCTTTCACAATATAATAAATAATACAAATAGAGATAATATAAAGCTGAACATAAATTCATTGTACCTGTAAGGAGATTTGATGTTGTAAGTAGCAGGTGGTGAGGAAAAGGGAGGGAAGAGATGTTACTGTATGGAAGGGGAGTCTCCTTCCAAAATATCACCGGGCAACTGTCCCTCTGGGGTTATTTCTCTTCCTCGTTTGTGTGATCTTACACCAATGTACTCTGCTTGAGACTCATGGGTTCTAACAAAAAATCTGTACAGATTTTTTTTTTTAATTTTGGCATACCGTACTGATATACAAGATCACGAGTGTGAACATCATTCTCATATTTGGCTGTAATTTCTTTCTCCACCTCTATTGTGGTTCTAACCACTTTTTGCTTTGGTAGCTTCACTTAACTTCTTTGGTCCCTCGACAGTTTATTTAATAATACTGTACATTACTTTGCTGTAATTTATTTATAAATACACTTAAATACTGTACTACATAAAACAATAACATGATGCAGTGAAACAAACACACTTGAACAAAAACTCATGCAAAGATCTACATGGATAATAATCTATTGTAAAACAAAATTTAGTATGAAATACAATGAAATATTGTTTTGGTACAATGCAAGGGTGTCCTCGGTTTGCGAGGTTTTCGACCAATGACACTTCGTGGTTACAATGCATCTCCCATAAATCATAAAAAAATGCTTGGATGTGAAATTAGATAGCAAAATGCTCGGAAAAGGGAGAAACTGCTACCAACGTTGGCCAGTTAAGGCCTAAAGGGTTCGACTGTGGCAACGATCATCAAAGCTATAGATCAAATCCCCAAAAATGTGAAAGGTGTTCTGAAATATGTGGAAAACCTAGTTACAACGCTTTGTGAGGAACGGAACTTCGTCATAGGTCGAATATCAAATGAATAATGACAAGGATATTCCCACTCATCAGCTATTTATATTGAATAATATTTGTTTCTTCCCACTGTCCTATACCTTGTGATCCCAGCAATGTGAGTGGTTTATGGTTTCCTTTATTTTTTTTTGTTTTTTATGATTGTGACACCAGGACTGGAAAAAAAAAAAAAAAATTACCCTCACCGGGCCTGGGCACAAAGAGAATCGGAGATGGGGAGTATTGTGACTTGTCAGATGTGAAGGGAAAATAAGTTGTGTAACAAATATCCAAGAATATTCGGTGTTGATGTAGGGATAGAAAGAGAACCATAACTGAAGGAAGACTTAATATCAAACTGTCAAGGAGAGTCTAATTTAAATCTACAAGACCCTTCAGCTGTAGTACCACAAAAGGCGGTTCGAGCGATGGGTCAACCTTCTAATCAAAAATTATTTCGATTTGTTGGTATTAATGGAACATATCCTGTAAGTAGTGGTGTTTTTGTGCATCAGTGTGTTCATGTATGCGTATATCTGATAAACTATTTGCGTTCACGAGAACAGCCTTATGGTTGTAATTTAAAATGTAAATGCGCGCGCGTTTATAATTACAAAGACACTTAACGAAGCCTAATGCTTAAAATATTTTCAAGTTAAATCTTCAGACTTTCTTCAGGTGTACAGTATACATTTACTCTCAAACCTCCAATTATGTAAAAATGTCTCATGAAATTTATTGGTCAGGGTAGTTAAAACGATTTTTTTTTTTTTTTAGAAGTTTTGGTTAATTTTTTAATGCTTTATATTTTCAATTCACTCACTGGGGATGTGAATGTAAACATTATCTCTATTTATATATTGGGTAATGACATCTTGACATACATAATATGATTTTGGTAGATTAACCTATCATAGGAAGGGAGATACACTTCAGTAAATGACCTGTATCACGAGACTCCTATAGGAATCTGGAAGTGAAAAGGGCCTTACCCCTAACAAAGGGTCAACGTAAAATAAATATTAACTACTGGAAATACAGATTGGGTGGGGGCTGAAACTCTCAAGAGGTCATTCTTAGAGGTGATTACCATGACAAAAAATATCTCAACAAACATGAATGAAAAAAGTCAACGAAGCGAGGACAGGTGTTAATATCACACCAAGAAATATTGGATTAAAGGTAGCGTCATATTGGGCAAAAGGAGAGGGTACCTATTATTGGGTAAATTTTGAAAAGGAAAAACTTGGGTGTGTACCTAATTCTTTCCACATGGCGAGATGGGTCTGTAAGAATCCCTCTTTGATGGCTGCCAAAACATCTTCGTCATCATCGGACCAGAATGCTCTCAGAGAGACTATTTCATCCATGAGATTGTCTTTGGCAAAATTAGCAGCCTCTTTACCCCCGTGGCCGTCGAAGATCCCGAAAAAGGCGTACTCGATGTCTTTCTTGTCACTCGTACGCTGATACGCCACTTGGAACTCGTCTTCCATATACTTCCTGTCACCTTGGTGTAAATACGCACTCGCACGTAAATTTACGCCAACACGGCTCGACATTTTAACACTTTAAAGTGAATAATCGGTTAAAATTCCACATCTGCCTCAACGTTCAGTTCCTCGCACTAGCACGCCATAACAATCACTGTTGCTAACGGTTTCTCTCGGCGAATAAATAGCCCAAATGACCACTAGAAAATAGCCAGAGAAATAGCCAACACTATTTTACTCTTCATGAAGGAGAAAAAATTCTTTTCATTTTAATTTTTTTTTTGTCGCGAGAATGGCGAATGAAGCAAAATTGAGTACAATATATCAACAACTTAAATGTCTCTTACTTATTTTTTTTTAATTTCAGGCATTTTCACATAGGTGAGCAGAGAGAATATTAATATAAAACGTTATACACATCCGTGATCCACTTTTGTTATTAATAAGGAAGCTTCATGTCATAGGTAATAATAAACAACATTTCCTTTCATATGTATATTTCTGTAACTGCGTACACGCACATGTTGATAACTACAAATAGGCAATAGAAATAGCCGAGATTCTTAGCGCTGACGAATATCATTCATTTACTCATCTTCAGAAAGAAATGGGCCACTAATGGACTCCGTTGCTTCATTTGCCTTGTTTAATGAATTTCTTTGTATTTACGAAATTCAGGAGTTCGTCTTGAAAAAGCGTTTATCTGCATAAATCCATACTGTGATGGAATTGGCGGGCTACTTATATAAGGCGAGCTGGCTATGTATAGCCAGCGTTTACATCACTGTCTTCAGGCAACAACAATAAGACATGGCCGTTATTTTGGAGTCTATTCGAATATGATTGGTGGAGATTTTGTGACGTCATCAAAAACTATTCTTTGATTGGGTATTTTGGAATATAATTTTGATGACGCGAGTAAACACGAAGATGCCATTGGTGTTTAGTATTTTGACGTTTGGAAGTTGTTGTTGTCACTGTGAATGGAATTAGATGACGTCAAGAACAATTCCAATACTGCACTGCAGAGAGTGAGACTGATGGCGGGAGATTGATCCATTTCTTGCGTAATGTACTAAATATCGAATGACAACGACAAAGAGAGTGACCAAAAATACATCGACTCTAAAATATTTTTGTGAACTTTGTCCACATTTTAATAAGATTGCGGAAAATGACAAAAACTTTATAATTTTACGAAACTTTCTCCTTGCACCTATCTATACAGGCTTCAACATGATGTCAACAAACAGGTTATTATACAACCTTACGCAAACGCGCGAAATTTTTCATCGCATACATAATATGAGAGCACAAAAGCTCTCTCTCTCTTATACTGATAACATAGATAAGGGGGGGGGGAATCAGTGGTTAGTGCTTCGTTACTTATGTCCCCCCAGGGGTGGAGGGAACGCAGTGGGCCTATAGGTGAGTGATATGGGAATTGAGGTCATGCCTTATCTGCAAATATAAAGACAATTTTCAAGATATTCTTCACAGGGTTGGCAGCCTCTCCTTATTTTAATGAGTTAATTTGATGCCTTACGTTGTGAGGGAAGAGGAGAGTTTGGATAGAATAGAAGTGGTGAGGGAGGGAGAGATGATGGCGCTGATAGGAACGAGAAACTTATATATGATTGTGGAGGATCTTCTATATGTTATTAACCTTCGATCTTATAACCCCCTAAATTCGGAAATCCTGACACGGTTTCGGTAGAGGCTTACAAACGATCTCAAAGTTAAATCCTCTACCAATAAAATACAATTAAATTTACATGCATAGACATACATGCA
>JAXCGZ010017800.1:0-39510 GCA_037179515.1 Halocaridina rubra | reverse complement strand
CCAAGGTCCGCCCCATTTAGTCGAATTTTATGACACGCAGGGGAAGATGAAGGAAGTATTCTTAACCTCCCTCCCTCAGGGAGGTTAATAATGATAATAATAATAATAATAATAATAATAATGATAATAATAATAATAAATATTACAACAGTAACGATAATACCAACGGATTCGTGCAGGGGTGGCCGTAAGTACAGCAGAAAAATGGAGAAAGCAAGGTTTTATCATATCCTGTCTGTACTCAACCCTTTAATCTCTTGTAGCCGAGAAGAATTCTTGGGATAACTATAATATCTTTGGGGTTGGGGAGATAGACTTCTATCCTTGCATTGCTTTTGTATCATAAGAATTTACTTGGTTTTAATGAGACGACATTTTCTCCTAATATACACTCTCTCTTTGTATGATGAAGCCTTGCTGCTTCAGTGTATCTGTTGGACTTATGATCACCCTGATACTCCAAGGAAGTAATTTTTTCTGCAAAGTTTTAAAATGCTTGTTTTAATATTTGTTCTAATTTCTTTATTTTTTATAACTGCTGTGGGAGGGATATTTATGTCAATATCAGAGTTTGAATTCATGAAGATACATTACCATCATAGACTTCATACAACTAATGCTGCATTCAGCGAATCTGTTGAGCTGACAGGGGCTACCATATAAGGAACACCCAAGTCCTCATGGATGGGCAGGTTAGGTGGAATAATCTTTGAACATTCAAAGGGCAGTATGCAAATGAATGATAATCTTACTTCTTGATTTTCCTGACAGCTACAGTGGCTTTGATGTATGAGACTGTAATGATGACATATTCTCCAGGGTGAACCTCCTGTACTTCAATGTAAGGATGGTGAACAGATCCTCCGGACCAAGTGGTACCATCAACAAATGCTTTCGGAAGAGCCTCTGTCGAAGCTTCGTATGTTCTCTCTGAACCACACACATCGTGTCCTTTGATGATCACTGTGACCTGAGAGAAAGAGAGGGAGAGAGAGAGAGGAGAGAATGTAGAGCAAAGCAAAGAATTTAAAGTGTGTTGTACCATTATTCAGCAATTCTCCTCTCCCTAAAAATAAATACAAAAAAGTAATAGAGTTTGTATAATGTATAAAGTCAGAGTTTGTATAATGATAGAAATAAACATAATGAATTAGGAAATTGGTAAGCTTTCTGGAGGATTTCGAAAACTTTATAGAACAGCTGACAAAGATTGGATGAGGGACTATAAAAAATGATTTAGTTAATTGTTGATAATGAATACTTTGAAAGTATGGATACATTACGCACTTTGATAAACAAGGATACACGAAAAATAGACTGTGTGCAAAAATGTAACTAGTGTCTTGTCTTTCTTATATATTTTTAAAAAGAAGCACAAAAATATAAGATGACGCAACAATTGCCCATCTGTTCAACCCACAAATACGAATGTAAGAAAAAAAGGCAAGGAAGCAAAAATGGAACTTTAAATAAAACATAAATACAACTTTCCCCTTGTCATCTTTGGTGTAATTACAGACGTTAGACTATATTTAGCTCATCAGTAATACATGAAGAGAAAATATATATGAGAACCTCGTTTAAATTAAAATCGCTTCATTGCATCTTTTTTTAATTTTTTTTTCAATGGGCCCTTACAAAGACAATCTATTACACAATGTTATCAATTAATAAGTGAATAGATATACAAATCCTTACAGTAACATTGCTTTTCATACATTATTATCACAATTACATTCATTAAAATGATGTTACAAATAAGGAATAGATTAACTAATATCATATATTTTTCAATACTATCCTCTTTGCAACATTGTTCTATTTGTACAATACCATCAATATGCGCATCGAATGGGGGTGGACACAGACAAAACGTAGCTGGGGGAATAAGGCTGGATATCTTCCTAATGTCCCACGGAGGGCTCGGATTCGCGCAACCACCTCCTGACTCGTTGTGCTACCGTAGCCTCCACATACAGTACCATCACATATACAGTCATTAAACAGAAGATTCATACAATAAATGAACATATAAATCCTTAAGTAAATGACCATGTAAACCCTCTCTAAATAATCCTCTTTCATAAGCTTATCCTCACTGCAAGAGTATTTTTTTTTACATAAATTACCATCATATATACATATATTAAGCAGACGTTAAAAAACAACGAATGTACAGATAAACAAATATCACAATCTCTTTCAAAATGTCATCCTCATTGGAAGGCTGTTTTTCCTTACCCATGAAGTGGTACTATTTACTGTGTTTAAATCAGTTGTCTCATTTATATTCCACAGGAAAGGGCAAGTTAGAGATGCAATTAGGCAATATATGAACAACCTGGATAGTGTATAAAGCAAACTACGAGAAAAAAAATAGATATGTTTGATAGGAAGAATTATAAGTGGAGGAGGTTACTCAAGAATAGATGTGACCCTACGTAAAACTGTGATTAGATGAAGAAGAAGAAAACAAATCTTAAGACTGTCAAAACAGTTGGATTTTGCATAGAAAAGTAACCCTAAGGTGTTCTAGGATTAGTCATGTTAGAGAGCAGTCAACATGAGTGCGAGAGAATTTTATAAGAAAGTTGTAGGTTAAGTTAGGTTATGATTTAGGGGTTACTCAAGGGACCCTCTTCACAAGATCTAAATAGATGAAGAGAGCCTGCATCTAGTAACCATTCACACACTCATCTCCAAACAGCTAATAGGGTAAAACGGTCCTCTCTCATCCGCCCCTCCATGGATCCAATCTGTTCCCTCTATTAATATAGGGACAGAATATTAAACGCTTCTGGACAGTGATATATAGAACGAGACAAGCATCGGGATAGAAAGATGGATCAATATATATATATATATATATATATATATATATATATATATATATATATATATATATATATATATATATATATATATATATATATATATATATATATATATATATACGAATATATGGATAGATAGACGGAGTGACAGGTGATAGTGTGCATACATACATACTCTTTCAGTGTAAGAGTAGTTGATAATTGGAATTCGCTAAGCGAGGAGGTAGTTAGTGCTAACTCAATCCATAGTGTTAAGGACAGGTATGATAAGTATCACTAAGTACAAAATGGAACCGGGCAGGAGACGGGAGGATACGAGCTTTGGGCTCTTTCCGGTAAGCACAATTAGGTAATCACATACATACATACATACTGAGAGAGAGAGAGAGAGAGAGAGAGAGAGAGAGAGAGAGAGAGAGAGAGAGAGAGACTCCTCGACTAAAGCCGTATAAAAACAATATATGAAAGCAGCAAAATCATTCTAGAAAAGAAAGAGTCCTATATATCACTCCGGTATCACAACATTAGTTATTGAGTAAGATGAAAACATCTTTCTCTTCCTCTCACTTCCTCTTTCTCTTTCACTGTATTCCTCTTCTCCAACACTTCCTTGTCATCTTCTCCTCTCCGTCTTAGACTTCTTACTTCTCCTCCTCCTGTTTCTCTTCTTCTGTATCCTTATTTTTCTTCCCCCCCCCCTCCTCTCCTTAACTTCTGGTTCTTCTTCGTCTCCTCCTGTTTCTTCTCTCATCATTTTATTTACGTTTCTTTTTTTTTCTATTTGTGCCCTGCCTTACATTTATTCACTTGTTCATCCTCCTCTTTTTCCTTGCTTCATTTGTATTTTTGTTCCTTCTATATCTTCCTCCTCCTTATCCTTGTCTTCTTATTCCTCCTCCTCATCCCCGTCTTATTCTTCTTCTCCTCATTTTCCACTTGTTCTAGATCATAAATCTTCTTCTTTGTCCTTTTCTTCTGCTTCTTCCTCTCGATCATAAATCACTCTTGTTAGCTAAAAAAAAAAGAGGGGGGTGGGGGTGGGGGAGGGGAAGCGGAGGCAGCTAAGGAGGGGGAGCAACTTGATTACCGAAGACCTCGCCCTCCTCCCCCTCTCTGAGAATTTATGGTGAATTATAATTATTGTAATTATATACTGAAACATCTTCTCATGTATATATATATGTATGTATGTATGTATGTATGTACAAATATTCGAATGGTAATGGAAAACACACACAGATAGACTTGCATCGTGTATATTTATTTTTATCTCGGGAAGTAAAACGTGTCTCGTTCCCGTCTAGACAAAGCCAGGTGTGAAAGAGGAGAGGGAATCAGATATATTTAGCTAAGAGACAAAGGGAGGGACAGCAGGAGAAAAATTTCAACAAGTGCGGAATACAAATCGACAAGTATTTATTAGATAGGAGGTTGGATGAGAAGGGGAAATAAATGATAACAATTGCAAACAGAGAGTGAAAGAAAAGTTTTCGAAGCTGGAGAAATAACAGGAGAATAAAAATAGCAAAGACATATTGAGGAATTGAGAGAAATAGCAGAAGGGAATAAAATACCGCAAAGTGAAATAAAAGAAGTAGAGTAGAATCAGCAGGATGCCAGATAAAAGCAGTATGAAGAGCAAGTAGAAGAAGAGAAGTATAAATGGGAGAAACAGCTGAAAGAAAAGCATAAAAAGAAGATGAAAGTAGAAACACGAAAGTAAGGCTGCCTGAATAAAAGTTATTATACCAATAATACACGATAAGGAACACAAAATGTACTTTTACCTGAAGAAGAAGGAACAGCAGGAGGAGGAGCTTTAGCAGAGAGAATCAAAACTGACGAAAGTAGCAGATAAATTCAAAGAACATAAGAAAAAAACAGCACTGCTCAAATTTTACCCAATATGAGACTTGCAATGTAATATATCGTTAAGGTTCATACACAGAACTAACCTTAGTTGTTGCCGTGGCCGTATTATCAGGTCCAACAGCTTCATTTGTAACCTGGATGGCCAGGTAAGGGGTGTTGATTAAAGGCCATGCCTCTCGCACTCCACAGGTCATATACTGACCCTCAAAAGTCTTCAAATGAGGGTCACCGAAGAGACCGCAAAAAGCTGGTGAAGTACTGCCCTCGTATCGGCATTTATCGGGAAAACTACCGGGATTTGGAGGTCCTTCGGGAGAGGAAGGTTGGGATCCTGCATCCTGTAGGATTTCTGTGCAGTTATTTCGCGTCATAAATGTGGACAACATCCTTTGTATTGAGTGATACTGAATGTTGCCCCGACAGGCACTCCTATATTCGGTGGTGCATTGAATATAATGCTGCACCAATGAACAATATGCCACGGAGGGACCTTCCTCGATCCCGGACTGAGTTCCAGCCACGTAAGAGGAACTGCAAGCCTCCAGTTCACACTCCGCTCCCCATACGCCTGCAAAAAAGGAATAACAAAATCAGACGAAAATGCATAGCAATTATTATTAAGATTCTTGAAGCCATTTCTCATGTGTGTGTGTGTGTGTGTGTGTGTGTGTGTGTGTGTGTGTTGAACTTACGATATCAATATACGTGAATTTGAGTGAAAGTTCCAACACTGTCCATGACAAAACACAGGAGAAATACCCGCTATATATTTGTGAAAGCAATTCAGTTCTGTTCTTCGTTTTTAATTTTATATATAATAACAAATCTAAATCTACTTTCAAAATTCTAATAATATCATGAAAAATTCGTGACGTTTTCCAGTCCATACTTACAATTTATTTACTTATATGTTTCAATCCATTTTTATTTCTGTATAAATAAGCGATGATAGAAGAAGAAGAAGAAGAAGAAGAAGAAGAAGAAGAAGAAGAATGTTTAATAAGCAAAAAATATACGATCATTTCCCATATTTTGTTACTGATAACACAAGACGAATAAAAGAATACATTTAGTAAATTAAGAAGCCAACATCCTCCTCCTATGGATGGGAGGGAGCCCCGGTAGCTCAGTGATAGCGTGCGAGAGTCGGGAAACGAGTGATAGGAATGAATGCGATCTCGCTTTGGGGCGTTAGGAAGGGCTTCCAGTGTTATCCTCTAGCTCCAACATGACTGTGTCCAACTCATTCGAATTGAGACGGATTGTGACACAAATTACATTTTATGGAGGCCAAAGTAGAACAGTGGTAGAGATAGTGGGTCGAAGAGCATCCAACGCGGGTTCGATTCCACCGAGGAGCGTTAGAAAGTGCATCCAATCCTAATCCCCCAACTTCAACCAGTATATTTCCACATCCATTTTAATGGGGACTACTTGTAACACATAAAACAATGCATATATAGGGAACCACTGTAGCTCAGTGGTGGAGCGCGCGAGTCGGAAAGTGACAAACTCAGGCTTAATTTCAAAGCGGGGCGTTAGGAAGGGCAGCCATTCTTAATCTCCCAGCTCCAACCTGTGTCCATCCCCATTAGAAACGGATTAATACTGACACAAAAAACGGCAAAACTTTTTGTGGATGGGAGCTCCTATCACCCCAAAAGCGCATATAGGTGTATGTGTGTGTGTGTGTGTATGTATGTGGTTACATTACATAATGCCATAGAAATAAAGGGGACTGAATTCAAGACACAATAAACTTAGTTTATATATCTCATTTGAAGGGAGTTACTTATATAAAAGAAACTCTCTGTAAACTGTATTCAAAGGATATAATTAAAAAGTGGTGTCTTGTGCTTAGAGCAAACTTAAATTCCACTATAATGCTATACCATTATAATCGTGTATATATATATTATATATATATTATATATATATATATATATATATATATATATATATATATATATATATATATATATATATATATATATATATATATATAATATATATATATATATATATATATTATATATATCGTATCGAGACATATTCTAACAAATACCAACACAATACATCTTCTAGAAGGTGTAGAAGGCTAAATCATATATTCCGGAAGGGTAATAATAATTTACTTAGGCCGACCGACCGTCTTTGTTTAGATAGGGAAGCCTCCAATAACGACACCTCAGAAAATCTATCATTATAACCTGTCAAGCCCTCTCCCCCCCAAAAAAAAAATAATGTGAATGTTAATTTATTTTATGACTAGAAGTAAGCAACAAAGGGTTGATGATTGAATCCGTCCATTTTCTATCCATCTATCTATGTAACTGATATGCAAAAGTAGGATTTGGTTTTACTGAGACTAACTAAAGAAGGATTGATAGACTTCGCTCATCAACTCTAAATACTCTATATGCTCGTATATCAGTCAGTCTATCTACTTATCTATCTGAAATTACACAATGAATACACTCAAAGAAAACAAAAACTCATTTATTATTTACTGACTACGAAAGAAAGAATAATAATACTAATAATAATAATACGAAGAGACCAAAAGCAGATAAAATAGAAATGTCAACCAGAGAGAGAGAGAGAGAGAGAGAGAGAGAGAGAGAGAGAGAGAGAGAGAGAGAGAGAGAGAGAGAGAGAGAGAGAGAGAGAGAGAGAGAGAGAGATAGAGATACGAGGGGAAGGTTTTCCTGCAGCAAAGAATATTATCACAGCTTTGGAAGACATGCTCAAATGCACTTATCTAATCATTAACGAACTAATTAGCGTCATTAGTACACAACTGGGCTTCCTATAAATCATTCTGAGGAGGGAGTTGTTGGCGGAGTCATTAATAATGAAAGTGTTCGTGTCTTGGACGTGCTCTAATGCTCTCAAATAACTCTACAATTTACCGTAGAGTTTTTCTTTTACTGTATATACTATGTAGTCTAGATGATGATGATGATGATGATGATGATGATGATGATTATTATCATTATTATTATTATTATTATTATTATTATTATTATTATTATTATTATAATGACGGGGATTCTTGATGTTGCTGTTATTTATTATCATATACTCTACCAATGCATACCTAAATACGTACATAGTATACAATTCATATTCATATATCAATATGATGCGCATCTCTCTCTCTCTCTCTCTCTCTCTCTCTCTCTCTCTCTCTCTCTCTCTCTCTCTTCTCTCTCTCGACCAGAATTATAATTATATTATTCCTTTGCAAAACAGTGCTAAAATAGGCGAGACATTAGCGCGGAGTATGTAACTACGTGACTGCGCACTTTTGTAGCAATTGAGGCAACTTGTTAATGATAAAAATACACTGTTCATTGGTGCATTCTATTCAAGAATATATCTAATAACCGAGGATATACATAACGTATATTATACACGCATACGTAATACGTCTATCTATATACATAAGCCATTTTTCTGCTTATAAGGGGAGCGGCTGAGTCAAGGAAAACTGCTCTGACTATTTGGGAAAAGATAATAAAGAGGAGGAGATTCCCAGTCCCCACGGTCTGCCCCATTTTGACGGCTCTTACGACACGCAGGAGAACACGGGGGAAGTAGTTTAGCCTCTCTCCTCAGGGGGTAAAACGTAGTGCATATTATTTATTATATAAAGAAAAGATCGAGAAATGAATAATTCTGTATAATAATATTTTCATAATATGGAGAATATATATATATATATATATATATATATATATATATATATATATATATATATATATATATATATATATATATATATATATATTTATATATATATATATATATATATAATAAAAGAAAATACATTTATATTATTCATATGAGAAAGAAAACACACTAGATTATGAATAACATATAGAAAATATCGTGAAATATTAAATTCTGCTTATGGGTATTAGTAACGTTGATAAAACAAAAAGGGCTATGACACATATTCAATATTATTAAAACATAGAGGGCATACACATCGCATATTATTAACAATAAAACGAAAACACTATGGCATGTGGGATTCTATCTAAATATATTAACAGCACCCAAGATCATACATAATGAATATTATTCATAACAAAAACAATATTATATATATATATATATATATATATATTATATATATATATATATATATATATATATATATATATATATATATATATATAATGAGAAAAAAATAACATAATATATATTATTAATGGGAAAATAACTACATTGTGCAATATTGTTTTTAGGAATGCTGTTAATATGTATCATATGTGTGTGTGTGTGTGTGTGTGTGTGTGTGTGTGAGAGAGAGAGAGAGAGAGAGAGAGAGAGAGAGAGAGAGAGAGAGAGAGAGAGAGAGAGAGAGAGAGAGAGAGAGAGAGAGAGAGAGAGAGAGAGAGAGAGAGAGAGAGAGAGAGAGAGAGAGAGAGAGAGAGAGACTGTCCTCATCTGCCATTGCAATTTAAATTCTCGAAGTTTCTTTTACGATCCAAGTTTTCAGAAAAAGTTGGTAAATATTTTTTCCCTCTAACTTTTTTCATTCTTATTTTGACTGCAAATTCTGAAATGGGGAGAATTCGCAAAAATTTTGTTTATTTATTAGATTCGCCTGGTTATGGCGGACAATGTAGTAACCTCTGTCGTCTCCAAGATATCACCAAGTCAACTGGCAATATGAATACAACCAATGGACAAAAAAATCATAAAGAGTTCAAGAATAAGAGACGTCACAGAATTGTTCTGGAACTCTGTAGCAAGAGGTCATGGTGGGTAACTTTTCCATAAGTGACTTAATACGCATGTAATAGTGTCATCACTGAGCCTATTAAGTGGATAGGTATTGCAAATCACATGGTTGACCCCACAACCCTATCCTTTATATCACCAAGCGGTTCTGGAGAAGAAATGGTGTGCAATGAGCCAAGAGGGCCGACAATTTTGGGACCTTAGAGATGATAGAATTGATAGCCAGATATGGTGAGAGAGAGAGAGAGAGAGAGAGAGAGAGAGAGAGAGAGAGAGAGAGAGAGAGAGAGAGAGAGAGAGAGAGAGAGAGAGAGAGAGAGAGAGAGAGAGAGAGAGAGAGAGAGAGAGGTGGGGAATAAACAGGTCACTGGTGGAAACAAAGGGTGAGGTCAGGGGATTCCTCATAACCCTTGTAATGGCATAAATACCTATTTCAGAGCTTGCACTTAGACTGGCAGTGACTCCCAATCTTTTTCCCTCACTAACCGAAAATCATATACTATTTTATCGTTATTTACATTTAGAAATCATAAAATAATATATTGTACACGCATTATCGAAGGAAAGGTCCATTATTATAACCCAGTTTGTAGGTTATTTACCCAAGTTTGCGAAGCACTGTTATGGTAATGAACATACAATAAATCAAACGTGTGCTGCCTAAGGTCTTTATACTGGTGTACTATAGCGAATGATTATGGAGGTACTGCGTGTACATTGAACGTAAGTGTGTATCTGTAAGTGTGTGCGAGTGTTCATTTTCGTGTACATACGTGTAAAAGTAATTCACAAACTAACACGACCAATATTTTCAAATAATAAAAAAGGAATTTGCGATGTGGAATGTGTGTATGTATTAGCGGTACGTGACTCATTTTGCCAGATCGATCCGCTACTACTACTACTACTACTACTACTACTACTACTACTAATAATAATAATAATAATAATAATAATAATTCCAGAACGATATTCTCAAAGTTCAGATACTTTAAATTTTCTAGCAAACTGTGTGTGCTACTAATATTGCTATTTTTTTATTATCATTCTACTACTACTACTACTACTACATAATGGAGAGGAATCACCTTTTCTTAGCTTAAATTAGTTACGGCAAAGCTGAGGGCAAATATAGTGAACAACTTCCCTAGCACTCATTTTACCTTCATCTTTTCTTTTACTCTTAATCATTTACATACAACCTTATTTCCTACTACTACTACTAATTCCACTTCTACTACTACAGCGTGGCCCAGTATGCTAGGCTTTCGCAGGATAAGATAAAAGAGCCAACTTACCCGTAGTAATCAGTAGAAGATTAAGAAGAATGAAGATGGGGAGAGCAAGGTGGGTGAGGTTTGGGGCTAAGACCCACATTCCCCCCACCGAAAGGGGAGTTTAAACTCCCCTCCCTTGAATTTTCACACAAACACTGCGTACTTCAACAGAAATGCGATGGAATTTTAGGTGATTTCTGCTCTTCTTCCTTCAAAACTTCGACAAAATTTTTGTTTGACTGATTGGGTCCCTCCACTACGAATGAAATAGGCTTCAAAGTTTTTGCTACGTGTTTTCCCCTTCTCATTTATTTCCTGATGGATGTGGAAGAGAAGAAATCTTGAGTAAAACCTGACGGTCCCTCTACTGTTGATAAGAAATTTTAAAAAAGTTCTCTGCTTGTTCTCTTTTCAACTATCTCTAGTTTGATGTAGTAAATCAGAGGAACTAATATGACTGTCTAGGTCCCACCACTAAGGGTTATATATATTGTCTCCTCCTGCTTCTGGTAGATCAGTAGACTTGGGGTAAGGCTTACCGGGCCCCTTCGATAGAGATGATATACGTCGAAAACCCCTTCGATAAAAATAATGTATCAGGAAAACTGAAGATTAGATCACTTCTCTGCTCGTGCTTAGCTATTTCCTGCTTGAATTACCATATCCGCAGATATTCGCGTATGATCTGCTGGGTCCCTCTACTAAAGATAAGACATGGCAGGAGTAAAGATTACATATATTCTCTGCTAAATAGTTTCCTGCTTGATTTAGCAGATCTACATAGCAGCAGGCACCTCGAATGCAGTCAAAGAAGGGGGAGGGGGATCCAGTCCAGACCTGAAAAGAGGAATTTCAAAAATTAGTTTATATCAAAATTATATAATCAGAAAGCTAATAAAAAAACAAACAAAAAGAATTTTGGGAAAATACATAAGGAATAATTATAATATTAATATTATTACATTGTGATAAAATGTTAAACGGACGGGCAACGTATGTCTTTCTCAGAAAGAGATTACAGTATGTAATTTTTGCGAAGGAAAAATTATATATGAACAGATTTTTGTACGAAATTAGGTTCTGTTTTCCAAGGTGGCTGCTGTCAACCTACTCTTCAGTTTTCATGTCAACTGCATCCTCTATTCAATTGAATATCTCAAACCTGGACATTAGTTGTATGGAAAGTACTCATTACATTACGACTAAATAATTACATGTAAGTGATAGATATATTGGTGTGTAGCTTACATACATACATACATACATACATGCACACATACATACAAACATATACTGATTGAAGGACCTTATTTAACAACATATCTGTACAAGAAATGTACGACATCTTTTATGAGGAATATGGGAAGAAAGTAGATTGTTGCATACCTTCCACCAAAATAGGAGTTATTCATGTCAGAGGGCAATGGTTTAATTATGAGTGTAAGAGAGGTAAGGATTGGAGAAACAAATACTGGAAAAGGTATAGGAGCAGAATAGGTATAAATGACGAGCAGACTTATAAAAGAGCAAGAAATGATTACCTAAGTAAAAGAAAAGAAACAGAGAGAGACCATGAAAGGGATATCACCAGAAAGGCTAAAGAAAATCTCAAACTTTTCCACAGCTTTATCAGAGAAAAACTGAAGACAAAAGAACAGGATATAAAGCTAAAGAGAGCGGATGGAAGCATCACTGAGACGGATGAAGAGATCTGTGAAGAATTGAACAGGATTTTCAGTCAGTATTTATGAAAAGAAAAAACCCTCCCCCTCATATTGCAAAGATAGGAGCTCATGGGCCGGTAATAGAGAAAATCATC
Organism: Halocaridina rubra; assembly: GCA_037179515.1. Lineage (NCBI taxonomy): Eukaryota > Metazoa > Arthropoda > Malacostraca > Decapoda > Atyidae > Halocaridina > Halocaridina rubra. The sequence continues at coordinate 26,953 of JAXCGZ010017800.1, read as the reverse complement.
TCTCCAGCCATAGGGGTATGCAAAGCGTTGGTGGATTTAGATGCCCAAAAAGCAACAGGTCCTGATGATATATCCCCTAATGTACTTAAGATATGCACTAATTCAATATCAGCGGCACTAAGTATCATTTTTGAAATGTCGATAAAATCTGGGGAGATTCCAAGCTGCTGGAAACATGCAAACGTGGTACCTATCTTCAAAAAGGGAAGGAGAGATACGGCTCTGAATTATAGACCTGTTTCCTTGATCAGCATAGCTTGAAAAGTTATGGAGAAACTACTAAGGAAACACATCTCACTTCACTTGAAATCCTTAAACTTTTCGTCAGTGAGACAACATGGCTTTAGAGAAGGTAGATCAACAGTAGCAAACTTATTAAAATTTTATGATGAGGTAAGCCGAATCTTACAGGCAGGAAAGAGAGGGCTGGGCAAATTGCATACTCCTAGACTTCCAGAAAGCATTTGCCACTGTACCACATGGAAGACTTATTAAGAAGCTGCAAGCAATGGCAAGAATAGGTGGATATGTCTTGAAATGGATAAAAAACATACTTAGAAGGAAGGTAGCAGAGCGTTAGAGTAAGACAATAAATGGAGAAGAGTTAGTAGTGGAGTTCCATATGGTTCAGTTTTAGGGTCACTTTTGTTCCTAGTATAAGTAAATGAGCTACCAGAGTTTGTAAATTCATTCATGAATATGTTTGCAGATGATGCAAAGATTGTAAAGAAAGTAAGAAACGAGAAAAATGGTAGAGAACTTCAGGAAGACATAAATAGTCTACATGAGTGGTCAGAAAAGTGGCTAATGAAATTCAGTACTTCAATTTGTAAGGCAATGAGAATGGCTACAAGTGCAAGAAGGCTCAAGCTTGAATACTCGGTGGCAGGAGTAGAACTTCAAGAAACAGAGAGTGAGAGAGATATGGGAGTAAATATAATGGCCGATTTGTCTCCAGAAATGCATATAAATGGCATAGTAAGGGCAGCATATGCTTTCTTAGCAAATGTAAGGGTAGCCTTCAGGCACATGGACAAGGAAATGTTCAGAAATATTTATCTAACCTTTGAGGCCAAAGCTTGAATATGCAGTCCCCTTTTGGAATCCACACTTGAAAAAGCACGTAGTTAAACTGGAAAAAGTTCAAAGACATGCCACGAAACTGGTGTCAGAAATACGCAATCTCAGTTATGATGAGAGGCTGAGGGAATTAGACTTATCATTACTCGAAGATAGAAGACTGAGGGGGATATGGTGACAGTTTTTAAATTCCTTCATGGTTATGACAGAGTGGATAAGGATCGATATTTTGATATGGCTGGCACTAGAACTAGAGGTCGCAGTTTGAAGCTTGGTAAGAAAACTTCTTTGCAGGATGTAAGGAAGTACTTTTTTTTTATATAAAAGTAGTTGATAATTGGAACTGGCCAAGCGAGGAGGTAGTTAATGCTAACTCAATCCAGAGTTTTAAGGACAAGTATGACAAGTATCACTAAGTACAAAATGGAACCAATAAGAAGATGGGAAGTTAAGAGCTTGGGGCTCTTTTCAGTAAGTACAGTTAGGTAATTACAAATAAGTTATTACATACATACATACCTCAATACATACATACATACAGACAGACAGACAGACAGACGTACACATGAAACCAGAAAGAAAAGCTTTTAAAAGAGGGAGAGTGCCAGGTGGCCCAGGAAAATGGTGTCAAGACACAGGGTCTGACATCTGGCACTAAAATACTCCTCTTAGGGTCCTCTGACTCAATTACTCTACAAATACACACTTAGAAGAGAGAGAGAGAGAGAGAGAGAGAGAGAGAGAGAGAGAGAGAGAGAGAGAGAGAGAGAGAGAGAGAGAGAGAGAGAGAGAGAGTAATTAAACTCTTTTTATACCATATGTGCAGAGTTGACGGACGGATAGTTCTCTTAAAAAGCGCAGTTTTGAAACTAGTTCCCTAAAGGAAGTGTCGCCTCCGACTGCCTCCAACTTCCAAAGGTGTTACATTAATTAACACTTTTGCTACTGCAAAACATTTCTATAATAATAATAATAATAATAATAATAATAATAATAATAATAATAATAATAATAATAATATAATAAAGATAAAATTCGCATATACTCAATACACATTCCTGTAAATATTCGGATGTGGCACCTAACAGTTGCCGATGTAAACACGATCAAACTAAGCAATGTATGAAATAGAGTACTCTAAATTAATAATCACAGAATGCTCTTCTGCCATCAATCGTTACACTATATTTTAGTCTTGATTACTTGCTTTTTTTTTAATGATTTGAATATTCTATTAATATTTGATTTCTGCAGGACCATATATAGATTGTATTGTTAACACCTGCATATCACTGGGAGTGCCCATGTGCATATGTCCCCACGTACAGGTATTTGATTAATGAAAAATTTAAAAAATCTTAACAAGGTATGCATGTAATCATACCCAATCCAACTTCCCTTTTATATATAAACAAACTATAAACAACTCTGCATACAATTACTTGGTAGGTTCAAGCTCTATGGTATGAAGTAAACAATAAAAAAGGGACGCCAACTGGAGTGCCAAAGTTGGCAATTTCCGGTTACAGTGAGACCGGATTTCAAGGACTTTCATCTGGATTAAGTGTTAAAGAAAAAGGATCATCTTTATCACCACTCTCAGGGTTAAGACATGTTTAGGAAAGTGAGAAAAACAAGAGTAAAAACATATTAAACTGAAAAGAGAGAAAAAGAAAAAAAGAGAATCATAGGAAAGTTATCTACTATCCCTTCGGATCGTTTATCATGTTCATAAAAGGGCCCTTGGCTGATAGGTACATGCAATGACATGGTCGGGGTATTGTAATATTGTGCCTGTTCATCTACTTTGTTTATGCCACCTCTTGCATCTTTCAGCTATTCTTTATTCCACTTATAATTCTGTCTTACAGTGTTGTCACCTTATATCAATTGCTTCTACTTTTTTTCTGAACACTTTTGCCTTCTAGCTGCCATTTTACCATGTTATCAGCATTTTGCCGTCCTTTTTATTTCTTGTCCTGACACTTAATTCTGACTTCCTGCCCTCTATCTATATTTTACCAATTAAGAATATTTTCTTCTGCGAGCAACTTTTCCATTAATTCAGGCTTTTTATGTTAAATTTTGCAATCCTCGTATTAGTTATATTTATTTGTTTTATCAATAATTCAGTATTAATCTTCCTATTTAGGCAAATCCTTGTTTTGCCATCAACATGTCTGTCTTTTCTTTTCCCGTACATTACTTTATATTTAGCTTCCAATCTTGTCATCTCCTTGCTCTGCCATTCGTGTGTCTGACTATTTCCTGAGCTTCACTTTTATCAGAACCCAGCACAGAGGGGTGCTGAGAATCTCTGGGGATCTAGTTGACTCCACTACTGGCGTGAGGGCAGATACGCCTGGTGGTAGTAATGGTTCTGCTGTTAACCTTGCACCTCCTGATAAAACTGCTACTTCCTCTCTTCACTTTTCTAAATTTCTTGGCCTGAACTCTAATCTTTCGTCAGTGGAACAGCACTTGGGTACTTGCCTCCATAACCTCCTCTCCTCCAGTCTGAAACCCAGCTGTCTATACATGCTTACACTAACCCATTTCAAATCTCTCACTATAATCTGTATACTCGTTTTCATTTCAAAGGTGGGGTTTGTGCCTACTGCAACACTAACACTCCAATTGCGAGGCTCATGGACCTTGAATCTCCTGACTTTGATGTTCTCTGGCTAAAAATCTACCTCTCCACTACCACTATTTTCCTTTGCCTCTACTACTGTTCTCCAAACTCCACCGAGCTTGTGTCTTTCTTTGTATATCTGTACTCGTACCATGAGTCCTTGCCATCTTTTCACCCATATGCCAAAGTTCTCTACATTGGAGACTTCAATGTACACCGCAGTGAGTGGCTTAATTCTTCTCACACTGATGTGGGAGGAAGTGAGGCCCTTGCTTTTTCTATAACTCATGATCTGGAGCAAATTATCAAACATCCTACTCGTGTTCCTGATCGTCACAAACATGCAGCAAACACTCTTGACCTATTCTTACTTCTAACCCCTCAAACTACTCTTATTCTGTGCTTTCCCCTCTTGGCAAATCTGACCACTCTCTGATCTCAATCTCATCAGTTTTTGCTCCCCCTCCACCAATCCCTCCTACTCAGTGCTGGCTTTGGCACTTTGAGTGTACCCAATATGAAAATTTGCGTAACTTCCTCTTTGACTTCCCATGGGATTGTCGTAGGACTTTTGGCTAGGTGTCAAAGGAAACATTGAACACTCTCTCCAGTGTGTAATAGGATGAGGCCTATGTTAAAAAGGGTCGAAGATATATAGCTGGTCCCGTGGGACTCGGCATCTGGCGTATCAAATATCTCAAGAGGGTGAGAGATATAAACCAGTCCTTTATTCCCCATACCACACAGAAACACTTGTCCTAAATGTGAAGTACATGCCCGGGGGAGATACCCAATGGCAATAGGCGATTACCTCCCACTCCTTTGCAATAGGCTCGTTGGAATAGCCCCTCCCCTTAATAGGCGGGACTCCACTTCGAACCTGGAGTTGATTTGCAGGACTGGATGTCAAGACACGCCCCTGCCCTTGGGGTATTTCAAGAACCACCCAGGGCAGGCACAGTGAGTTGAGTTAGAGACCGGGCCTTGCCAGCAGCAGAGTTAACACAGTACCGCTGAGTTAGCCTCCCCCTTTCTGGGGGTGGGACTCAGGAAATAGTCGTGACAGGAACTGTAGTAATAGGAGCTCTGAGTACTTAGATGTTAAAATAAGAATAAAGGAATAGAATAGAAGATGTCTTTCACCAACCACGCTACCATAATTATAATATATAACGTAGGGAGGTAAAAATCCCTACGTCAGTGGTGACACTCGGTGGGATACTATCTTACAAATTGGTGTCATTAGATGGGATAATAAAAGTCCCTACGTCAGTGGTGGACAGCTCGGGATCAATCCACGCCGACACTTTACCGAAGAGAAAGAAGAAAAAAAATAGAAGAAAAAAATATATAGCATCTATGGAAGAAAAGTACAAGTGAAGAAACTTCAAGACGCTTACCAGCAGTGAGAGAGTGACACCGAGAAAGTCAGAGCTCCCCCTTCACTTACAGTATCATATTATGAGATCCAGCCACTCTCCCCCGCCTCCGTATTGGCAAGGCCCCTCCCCAGCAGTAAAAGTATCAACGAAAGTATTCATGGAAGTCACCGTCGCACTGAGCCAAAGCGTGACCGGGGCATTGAGTGAAAATGCCCATTACAAGAAGTATAAGTTGCCGGATCCGACCAAGAAGATGGCGATTCGTCGATTTTACTCGAGAGATAGAGAATTGGACGGGAACCTCCAGCGCCCAGAAAGGAAAACCCCCTCCTTCCTTGCCTTCTGCCATGAAGTTTTTCAGGACCACCTCCTTAAAATAGCTAAGTACTTGTGATCTGTATCCAGTGAGTAATGGGACAATTAGTAAAAGAAATTGAGGTCGGTGGATGCCGCCATTTTATCTTGTAGTTATGCTTTGACTCAGCCAACCCGCCTATGAGGGGTGTGGCGCCTAATAAGTTGATAAAAGTAGAATTTCTGTACCCATTACTAACACGGATAATTTGTACTAATAGCTATAAGCAGTAATAAACTCCGTTTTTTGTTATAATTTGAGTAATGTAAAGAAATTTCGTTGGAAGTGCGTTCCATTTATTTGTATTAATGCTTAGATTGAATTTTAAGAACGCGAATGTATCGATTTTTTAATTGACAAATTTGATGCACGTGAAATCACTATTACAGTATATTAATTTCTTAAGTGTAAGAATTATAGTGAGTAATATACTTGAATCTGCTTTTAAGGTTTTACTTAGAACACGTGTGATTTTCGAGAAAGGAATGTGGAAGTGACCATTCGATCTCCCAACCTCGTTATTATAAATCTGTAGTAACTGTACTGATCCTTGATATTTTAAAGTACGTGTAAAATCATTTTTATATAAATTTCTTAAAGCGTAAGAAATAGAGTGTTAAGATTGCGCCTGTTTTCAAGGTTCTTTCTTTTTTGTTTGTTTTTTTTCTCCGCGGGAGTAATGTTTTAGCGAAAGAAAGACATAAATGACAGATTGTTTTTTTAATGTTGTTATGATGAAGGGATTAACATTACGATACGTGTGTGGCATTTTATTTTTGAAGAATAAGAAATTTTGTGATATTGTTTAGAGATGAGTTTTTTAATTTCGCGCTATGCAGGCGAAAGTAAGAGTAAATTAGAGGAATTTGTGCTGTCCTAGAATAGGGAAGGATTTTCAGTGTCACCCAAACGTAGCTTCAAGGGAGTAGAATGTTTGTTTGTTCGTGAGAATGGGACCTAGGACTGGTGAGGAAGTCTGTGACCGCACGGCTCAGCCGAGATTTCACCTTTACTCTCCTTCAGAGAGATAAGGGAAAGGGAAACCAACGTTGTAAATAAAAGGGAATTTTACAGAAAGGGGATGATTGTCTTGAAAGTGATATAGCGAATGTGATAGCGAATGAGTATGAATGACTGGGGGTATAATGGGGGGGTTGCTCTAGGGGGTGAAATCGCGGAAAGCACCGTTAGGAAGCATGATTGGGGAGTCTGCGAGGATCGTTCCCCTGCTCCGCCAGGTCCTTCTGCATGCCATATCAGAGTGTATTTATGGGAGGTGATGCGCTGTTGCAATATCTAGTGAGGGATATGTTTGAGAAAGTAATTCTCCACCTGCCCAGATATGGTTGAAATGCCAAGTTTGTCTTATTTTTGTTTTGTCCCCTACTCCGCCATTGAGATTATTATTCGATTTCCGAGAGATTCCAAGATAGATGTTACGTGATAAAGGACGTGAATCTATGAATGATTCTTTATTTTCTTTGCTAGCTGCAGTATATACATTATTTGTCTGAAGAGATATGTTGGATTGATAAAATAAAACTTTGCGAGTTTTAGCCATGATAATGTTTTATCAAAATTATTTCAGCTTGGTCATAAAGAAAGAGTGAGAGCTGACACGAAATGACAACAAGAATGTTACACAGCTGTATCCCGTATTTGAGAGAGCAGAAGTTTATCCAGAAGCCAAAAGAACAGGGGAGAAAACAGCGCCCACATGCGCACCCCCGTAAAAGCAAACAGACAGAGCAGTTATAAGTCAAATTCGAGATAGTAAAAGAATATATATATTTTATGTTTGAATTGTCCATGTACAACTCCGTACGAGAATTTGAAACTTAAGCAAAATGCATTCCTTACTGTTGCTAATGAAATATAATTTTTGTTTTTATTATTGCATACACAGAGATAGACTTTTTATATTCTTTGATACCCGTTTTTGTTATATAGTTCTTTTTGCATTGAAGAAATCTTCAAAATCTTACTTAAAGAGTTTTGAAAAGATTATCTAGAGATAACTATGGTTAATCCCTATCATTTTCATGAATTTTAGATTACAATTGAGCTAATTAAAGATAATTGAGATTATTAGAGATTATTTGCTGAGTTTTAAATTTAAAACTAATGATATTTAAGTCAATATAAGACGTCTGTTAAGAAAAAGATATTTGTACTTTTGTTGATAGTAGTAGGGATAGCGTCACATATGATTTTAATCTTTTGTTTTAATTTCATCAGAGTGGGTGCGCTCCGACTCAACCCTCTGATTTATAGCAAGAAAGGGATTGTCATTATAGACGAGGATGTGTATGCTGTTACAGTAAAGTCCTTATCAAGATTAAACAGAAAGGAATGGATTTATGCTTCGACAGTTCTGCAGTTGTACACTAAGTTCTTTTTGCTTTTGTTTTTGTTAATGAGGGAATGAGAATAGCCCGCTGACAATAAACGTAAGACTCTATCGATAGTCATTGCTAACGTTTGTTCACGTTCATTTGTTTATTTATTTTATTATTAGAGATACTCTGCGACACTTTTTTATTTTCAGTACAAGTTAAAAGGAAGAGGCCCGTCTCAGCTGACACAGAGTGGAGGCCACGACATATTTCAAGGTCGCCCAGCCTCTCTCTCTCTCTCTCTCTCTCTCTCTCTCTCTCTCTCTCTCTCTCTCTCTCTCTCTCCTACCTTTCACTCGACTATGAGCCTGACAGAGGCTCCGTTCAATGCTAAAAGAACGTTGCTGTCCTTGATTTTCTTGTGTGTGTGTTTTTTCCAGCGAAGCTAGGCGATAATTGTGCCTACATTTTATTGCAGTCGATAGATTGTTGCATGATGTTATTGCATAAATACTGATAAGACATCGGTAGTACTGACTTTTGCATAAATACTTTCTCCACATATCGCAACTGTTTAGAGAATAGATAGAACTCCCATTGACAAATTGTGGAGCCAGCGAGTTGCCACTTATGCTCTATATATATACATTGATTATGACAGCAGGAATTTAAATATTAAAAGAGACTGTGTTAGAATGAGCATTACTATGAAGTATAAGTATAGAACTCTGTTCTTACTTCTGAATGCCAGTCTCCATTGTATATATATTGATATTTCTGATTTAGTATATTTATTTTTATTGTTTATTATTCTTATTTTTAGATCATGATTATTAGTAATGTTATTATGTTGACTGATATTGTTGCTATCTCTCAATGGCCTGTTGCTAATTATTATTTTTGAAATGAAATCAGCAGTAACCTGATGATTTGTATCTTTTAATTGAATTCATACTTGATGTTATTGTAGCCACTGCTAATAAGAATGTTTCTTTAGTGGCTTTTCTCAGCATTTAATGATTGTTCTTTTTGACATTTATAGTAGAGTAATGCTATGTAGCAGTTGCTAAGTCCTAAGTATCTTGGAATAATAATCTAGTTGTGTAGACACATACCTTCCATTACCACCCTATTCCTAGGCAGCCCCGACCTGCAAGTTCTAAAAGTCTTTAGATTTTGTCCGCTCAGACAAGTCCCTAGTGCCCATTGAATAGAGATTGCAATCACTTGCAGTTGCAGGGGAGGCAAAGTATAGCCTCGATTACCAACGTATGGCCATTGTTGGTACCCTGAAGTCATAGGGAACCTTTCTTACAACTGTAGTAGTGACAGAGGTTCAAATTTTCATCCCGAGGTCTGCTTCGAAGGTACGTGTGGATTGCCGTACGGAAGAGAATCGCTGTGACGTTGCAGGTCTCCTGCGTGGTGGTCTTAGTCAAGATCGGCCGAGGGCGGGACGAGGAAGCCAGGCTGGAAGGATTAGAAAGGTGCCCATCCTTCCTTTTTGTCTTGCCTATCCGAGTAAAGGAGATATGGTAACAAACCTGGGCCTGCAGCAAGGACGGCGGGGGAGTGAAAAAATGAAATCCCCGAGGGAAACCGTGGAATCGCGCCTAGCAAGAATTCATGAGCAAGGGACAGAGAAAACAAAAGTCGTCCTAGACAGAGAAAACAAAAGTCGTCCTAGACAGAGAAAATAAAAGTCGTCCTAGACAGAGAAAACAAAGTCCTAAAAAAACACTCTAAAAGGCCATGTAAGTAAAAAAATGAAATCCCCGAGAGAAACCGTGGAATCGCGCCTAGCAAGAATTCATGAGCAAGGGACAGAGAAAATAAAAGTCGTCCTAGACAGAGAAAACAAAGTCCTAAAAAAACACTCTAAAAGGCCATGTAAGTAAAAAAATGAAATCCCCGAGAGAATCGTGGAATCGCGCCTAGCAAGAATTCATGAGCAAGGGAAGGAAAGAAATAAAAGTTTTAAACTACTTTAAAAAACCATGTAATCTTGATGAAATCCCAGAAACAAGGAAATCCCCATACATGTCATAACTGTAGTGAAAAGAGAGGAAAAGAAACACAGAAATATTTTAAAATATTTTAATAATACCTTTAGAAGCCACGTAAACGCGTTGATGGGATTCAAACAGAAAGAAAAATAATCCCTATACATGTCCAAACTTTAGTGAAGAGAGAAAGAAGGGTATTTAAAAAATCCCTTATTAGTTAATTAAAATTACCCCCGTATTAGAACTGAAAAAATGGGAAAGAAAATGTCCCCACCGTCTTTGTCCACTGTGCTAAAAGACAAAACATTTTTTTTATTTTTTATTTTTTTTTGTTTTACTAGCTTTAAGATAATTTTAAGCAAAAACTCAGAGTCTCCCTTAGATATAGTTTTGAATAAGTGCCATTGATAAATTGTATGATTTGCACTAAGAGTAATAAGTTGCTTTTCTGCTTGAATAATATCAGTTTTGCTTAGATATTATCACAGTTTTGCTTTAGTATTATTCTTGTTTGAATTATGATTTAATCTTTAGGTTCATTAAGTTTTTATATTAATTGGTCTCTGAATAGTAATTGCATATTGAAATAGTAAATGTTTTGACTTTACACACAGTAAAACATGTTTTGTTTCAGGAGTAGTTTTTAAGGCCAAATTTTAAAATAAATTAATGCCCATAGTAACAATAAGAGTAGAAATTATAAGATAAGGTTTCTTATAGAAATTACTATTGATGTTATGGTCTATTGCATTTTACATGTTTATACATGCTAATACTCTACTTAATTTGTTTGCTAATGTTTTACATGATTTATATTTTTACTGTAACTAACCAAATTTTGTCTTTTGAAGAAAAAAGAGAAGTAGATAAAGTAATGTTATGATCTAAACTGACTTTTGATCTTAATTTATTTTTGTTATTAGTTACACACTGAAATCATACTGTTTAAGGTTATGTTTGTTTAAATATAAGAATATGTTTGTATTAAAGATCTCCAACAAGGAAATAGACTCTGCATGCTCTAGTTGTCTGTAGAAGTACTATATATATGTTATGTTTGTGTAATTTGTTTAGGGTTCATAGAAATAGGATTTCTTAGATAATAGCTTAAATAATTCGGCGCCGTTTTTATTGTAAACAAATGTTAGTTTAGGATGATGAAACTGAAATAAGAGATATTTCAGTGTAGTGGGGAGGGATGTCGTAGGACTTTTGGCTAGGTGTCAAAGGAAACATTGAACACTCTCTCCAGTGTGTAATAGGATGAGGCCTATGGTAAGATATATAGCTGGTCCCGTGGGACTCGGCATCTGGCGTATCAAATATCTCAAGAGGGTGAGAGATATAAACCAGTCCTTTATTCCCCATACCACACAGAAACACTTGTCCTAAATGTGAAGTACATGCCCGGGGGAGATACCCAATGGCAATAGGCGATTACCACCCACTCCTTTGCAATAGGCTCGTTGGAATAGCCCCTCCCCAAAATAGGCGGGACTCCACTTCGAACCTGGAGTTGATTTGCAGGACTGGATGTCAAGACACGCCCCTGCCCTTGGGGTATTTCAAGAACCACCCAGGGCAGGCACAGTGAGTTGAGTTAGAGACCGGGCCTTGCCAGCAGCAGAGTTAACACAGTACCGCTGAGTTAGCCTCCCCCTTTTGGGGGTGGGACTCAGGAATTAGTCGTGACAGGAACTGTAGTAATAGGAGCTCTGAGTACTTAGATGTTAAAATAAGAATAAAGGAATAGAATAGAAGATGTCTTTCACCAACCACGCTACCATAATTATATATATAACGTAGGGAGTAAAAATCCCTACGTCAGTGGTGACACTCGGTGGGATACTATCTTACAAATTGGTGTCATTAGATGGGATAATAAAAGTCCCTACGTCAGGATGACTACTGCTTTCGGTCCCACAACCCTGATCAGGTAGCTATAAAAGTTGCCGAGATCGTGACCACGGGAAAGGAGGCGTACATCCCCTCTTCTACAAAAACTTTCTCTCACCCTAAACCTTGGTTTGACCGTGCCTGCTCCATGGCTATCCAGGCCAGGAATCAGGTACACTGATCATACCAAGCCTCTCCTTCTGATTTAACTCGCTCTGCTTTTATTATTGCTAGGAATCGCTGTACTGCTCACATTCGAAGGTCTAAGTCTTCCTTTATAAGAAGGAAAGTTGATGACCTTAACTCCACTCCCACTAACAAATGTTTCTGGTCCTTAGCCAAAAATCTCTCCAAAAACTTCTGTAACTCAAGCTTTCCCTCTCTCACTACTACTGATGATTCTATAGCTTGCTCTCCTATTGACAAAGCCACTCTCTTTGGCTCTCATTTTTCTGCCAACTCTTCATATAGACAATTCCAGCGTACCTTACCCTCAGTCTTTACCCCTCTCTAACCCTATGTTCTCCCTTATCCTTTCTTCACGCAAAGTTCATAAGGTTCTTCACTCGCTAAAGATGAACAAGGCATCTTGTCCCGATGGTATCCTTTCACGGTTTTTTAAGGAGTTTGCAGATGAACTAGCTCCCGTGCTTTGCTGTCTTTTTCATCTCATTCTGTCAACCAGTATCTATCCTTCATCTTGGAAGCATGCTCTAGTTCAACCTGTTCCTAAGAAGGATGACCACTCTATTCCTTCAAACTACCGACCTATTGCCCTAACCTCCCACATTATTAAAGTTTTTGAAACTTTGTTCAATGCTCACTTCTTGAAATGCCTTGAATCTAACTCACTTATCTCTGATCACCAGTACAGCTTCTGCAAGGCAAGATCCACTGGTGATCTCCTGTCCTATCTTACTCATTTATGTTCATCTTCTCTGAGGAACTATGGGGAATCCTTTGTCGTCATCCTTGATATCTCTAAGGCTTTTGACAGAGTCTGGCACAAGGCTCTCTGTTGGTCAAACTCCCTGCCTATGGCTTTACCCCTTCCTTTTGTTCTCTGATTTCCAGTTTTCTTTCTAACCATTTTATATCTGTAGTTGTTGATGGTGCAACATCTAGCCCTTTCTCTGTTACCAGTGGTGTTCCACGGGGCTCTGTTCTGTCACCTACTCTGTTCTTTCTCTTCATCAATGATCTCCTACAATTCCCATCTTCCTCTCTTCTTCATGCCTTTGCTGATAATTCTACCCTTCACTTTTCCTCTGCCTTTTCTTCACAACCTTCATCTGCTACTCATAATCAGTCTCGTATCACTCTTTCTTCTACTCTCAACTCCAATTTGCAGAGGATGTCTGAGTGTGGAACTCAAAATTTAGTTAAATTCAATGCCACCAAGAGACAGTTTCAGCTATCTCTTTATATTCTTCTCCTCCTGATAACCCTATTGTCTTCAAAACTAACAAAATTTACCCTCTTAATTCTATCAACGTACTAGGATTACATATAACCTCTAACTTGTCTTGGAGGAATCACATAATCCAAATTTCTAAATCTTCATCCAAATAATTGGGGGCTCTGTTTCTTTCCGTCATTAAATTTCCTCTTTACAGTTATTTAAAATTTATAAAGGTTTTATCTGTCCCTGCTTAGAATACTGCTCTCACATCTGGGGTGCTTCTTCTTATACTTGTCTCCTTGATAAGGTTGAATATAAGGCAGTCAGACTCATTAATGATCCTTATCTTACTTCTAATCTGGATTCTCTCTCTCTTCGCCATAAGGTATTTTCCCTTTCTCTTTTCTATCGCTACTACTTCCTTCGCTGCTCTGATGAGTTGGCGAGTTGCATTCCTCCCACACTGCCGAGGTACTGTGTGGAAATATGTAGCTCGCAGATTGGTCGGTGCAGTGACTGCTTCTTTCCATCTACCTCCAGACTCTGGAACTCTCTTCCTCCTTCTGTCTTGCCTAATTCTTATGATCTATCATCCTTCAAAAAGCAGATCCATCGTCATCTCAGGGCCTAGTCTTCCATATCACTGGGTCCTCTGTACTTTGACTGTTTTTTCTGTCTGTCGTTTTCCTTTGTGTGATGTTGCCCAATCTCTGCCTTGTCCTTGGCATTTTTCTTTTCCTTAGTCTTGGTGCATTCTCGTGCCCGGGCCTTTGTTGATTAGGGCAGTTTTTGCCCGTCCCAGTGTCACACTCATATATATATATATATATATATATATATATATATATATATATATATATATATATATATATATATATATATATATATATATATATATATATATATATATATATAATCCCTCCTACTCAGTGCTGCCTTTGACACCTTGAGTGAACCCAACATGAAGATTTGCGTAACTTTCTGTTCGACTTCCCAAGGGATGACTATTTCTTTCGGTCCTGCAACCTTGATCAGGTAGCCCTAAAAATTGCAGAGATCATAACCTCGGGAATGGAGGCATACATCCCCTCCTCTACAAAACTTTCTATCCCCTAAATCTTGGTTAGACCGTACTTGCTCCATGGTTATCTAGGCCAAGGATGGGCACACCGGTCGTGCCAGGCTTCTCCTGATATAACTCGCCCTGGTTTTACTGTAACAAGGAATTGCTGTACTGCTCAGATTCGAAGGTCTAAGGCTTCCTTTATAAGAAAGATAATTAATGACTTTAACTCCTCTCCCACTGAAAAATATTTCTGGCCCTTAGACAAAACCTTTTCAAAAACTTCTGTAACTCAAGCTTTTCCCCCCTCATTTGTTCTGATGGTTTTATAGCTTGCTCTCTGACTGACAAAGCCCCTCTCTTTGGCTCTCATTTTTCTGCAAACTCTTCCATAAACAATTCCAGCATACCTTACCCTCAATCTTTACCCCTCTCTAATCCAATGCCCTCCCTTATATTTTCTTCACACAAAGTTCATAAGGTTCTTTGACTGCTAAAGACGAACAAGGCATCTGGTCCCGATGGTATCCCTTCAAGATTCCTTAAGGAGTTTGCAGATGAACTGGCTCCCGTGCTTTGCCGTCTATTTTGTCTAATTCTCTCAACCAGTATCTATCCTTCATCTTGGAAGCATGCTCTAGTACAACCTGTTCCTAAGAAGGGTGACCGCTCTATTTCTTCAAACTACCGACCTATTGCCTTAATCTCTTCTATCGCTAAAGATTTTGAAACTTAGCTCAATGCTCACTTTTTGAAACATCTTGAATCTTTTCACTTATGTCCAATCACCAGTACGGCTTCTGCAAGGCAAGATCCACTGATGACCTTGTGTCCTATCATACTCATGTATGGTCATCTTCTCTGTGGAACTATGGGGAATCCTTTGTCATCGCCCTTGATATCTCTAAGACTTTTGACAGAGTCTGGCACAAGGCTCTGTTGGGCAAACTCTCTGCCTATGGCTTTACCCCTTCTGTTCGTTCTCCGATTTTCAGATTTATTTCTGACCGTTTAATATCTGTGATTACTGATGGTGCAACATCTAGCCCATTCCCTGTTACCAGTGGTTTTCCACAGGGCTCTGTTCTTTCACCTACACTCTGCCTTCTCTTCATCAACGATCTTCTTCAATCTCCATCTTTCTCTCTTCTTCACGCCTTTGCTGACGATTCTACCCTTCACTTTTACTCTGCCTTTACTTCACAACCATCATCTGGTACTCGTAATCAGTCTCGTATCACTCTTTCTTCTACTCTCAACTCCGATTTGCAGAAGGTATCTGAGTAGGGCACCCAAAATTTAGTTAAATTTAATGCCTCCAAGACACAGTTTCTGACTATCTCTTTATCTTCTTCTCCTCCTTCTAACCCTATTGTTTTTGAAACTAACGAAATTTACCTTCTTAATTCTGTCAAAATATTAGGAATCCAGATAGCCTCTAACTTGTCTTGGATGAGTCACATAATCCAAATATCTAAATCTGCATCCAAAAAATTGGGGGTTCTGTTTCGTTTTCGTCATTACTTTAACTCTTTGCAGTTACTTAAAATCTATAAAGGTCTTATGCGTCACTGCTTAGAATACTGCTCGCACATCTGGGGTGCTCCTTATTATGCTTATTTTCTTGATAGGGTTGAATCTAAGGCAGTCAGCTAATTAATGACCCTTCTCTTTCTTCTAATCTGGATTTTCTTTCTCTTTGCCATAAGGTATCATCCATTTCTCTTTTCTATTGTTACTTCTTCCATCGTTGCTCTGATGAGTTGGCGAGTTGCATCCCTTCCCCAATGCCGAGGCTGCGTAACACTCGCCAAGCAGCCTCATCTCACAGGTACTGTGTGGAGATATATAAATCGCGGATTGGTCGGTGCAGCGACTGCTTCTTCCCATCTACCTCCAGACTCTGGAACTCTCTTCCTCCTCCTTCTTCTTCATCTACATCTTTTCCAATTTTTATGTGGGGTCGGTGGAAGAACTCTCTTCCTCCTTCTGTCTCCTAATTCTTATAACCTATCTCCCTTCAGAAAGCAGATCTATCGTCATCTCAGGACCTACTCCTGCCATATCTCTAGGTCCTCAGTACTTTACTACGCTTTAAGTCTCTCCTTTTCCTTGATGTATCATTGTCACATCTCTGCCTTGTCCATGATTTTTTTCTTTTCTTTCATCTTGGTGTTTTCTTCGTGCCCGGACCTTTATTGATGAGGGTAGTTTTTTGCCTGTCCCGGTGTCACACTCATTAAAACAATTCCTGAACTTTCCAAACTTCTTTATTCCGTTCATTTTACATCTCATTTTATTTTTTTGGTTATGCCACATTTACAGCATTTATTTTGTTAATATTTTGCCATTCCTAGTTCTATATATTTATTTCACCACTATTGTAAATTCCTTTAATCTTCCACCTTATATTCAACTTTATCTATTTCCTATTTACTAGTCATGGCTATTGTTTTACCACCTTTACATCACTGTAAATATTTTTTTTCATTTTAGGAATACTGTTAATATGCATCATGAGAGAGAGAGAGAGAGGAGAGAGAGAGAGAGAGAGAGAGTAATAATAATAAACTTTATTTCCATTTCAATACAATGGGTATTCGTCAGCCAGGGCAAGCCCCAACCCCCCACTGTGGTGTCCAATCACAGCAGTTCCTGCCAGTAAACAGCTTAAACTCTCGGTCTTGGACGGGAACCGATCTTTCGATCTCGTGAATGCGAAGCCAGCGCGTTACCACTGTACTAGCCAGCAGGCTAGAGTCCTTATCTGCCAATGCAATTTAAATTCTCAGTTTCTTTTACGATCAAAGTTTTCAGAATAAGTTGGTATATATTTTTTTTTTCCACTTAAATTCTTTTCACTTCATATCACCACTGTTTTATATTTCTAAATAATATATATATATATATATATATATATATATATATATATATATATATATATATATATATATATATATATATATATATATATATATATATATATATATATATATATATATATATATATATATATATATATATATATATATATATATATATATAAGTACGAACTGTTAGCATACAGCACTAAATAGTAAGGAAGACCATCAGTGAAACAAAACTTATAAAACAAAGCTATATTTCGGATCCTAACTGGATCCCTTCTCAAGGGATCCAGTTAGGATCCGAAAGATAGCATTGTTTTATAAGTTTTGTTTCAATGATGGGCTCTCTCTCTCTCTCTCTCTCTCTCTCTCTCTCTCTCTCTCTCTCTCTCTCTCTCTCTCTCTATATATATATATATATATATATATATATATATATATATATATATATATATATATATATATATATATATATATATATATATATATATATATATGGTAAGGAAGCCCATTAGTGAAACAACACATAGAAAATAACATTTTACTTCGGGTTCTAACCAGATGCCTTCTCAAGCACAAGTGACTTGTGTTTGAGAAGGGGACCAGTTTTTTTTTTTTTTTTTTTTTAGGATGGGATAGGATAGGAGGAGAAAAAGGGGAGGGGATTAAGGGTATAAGCCTTATACCCTTATACTATAAGGGAATTGGAGGGAAAAGCACGACAATTAAATAAAGAGACAAAAATGAGAGGGGCAGACCCTCGTGCTAAGTCTGGAATACAGATACTTTAATGCTGATCCAGTTAGGACCCAAAACTTTATTTTCTGCGTTGTTTCATTGATGGGCTTCCTTACCATTTAGTGCTGTGTGCTAACAGTTTGTACTGACTTATATATATATATATATATATATATATATATATATATATATATATATATATATATATATATATATATATATATATATATATCTACCACTTTTCATTAATGATCTCTGTCTGACCATATTTATCTGTTCCTGATCATTCCTTTGCCACTTTTCCAATTTTTCCAATCGTTGTTGCAGTACTTTGCCACTTTATTGCATTTCAATTTAATATTTTGCATCTTGTACATCATTTGAAACTATTTCAATATCAATTTTCTCCACTATTCTATATTTTAGTTTTATATATCACTAGGTCTTTGTTTATGATTGTGACACCAGGGTGGGCAAATATAAAAAAAATCTGCCCTCCTCAGGCTTGGGCATGAAGAAAACAAATAGTATAGAGAAACAGAGATGGGGAGTGTTGTGATTTGTCAGTTGTGAAGGAATAATAAGAGCTGTGTAACGAATATCCAAGACTATTCGGTGTTAATACAGGCATAGAAAGAGAACCGTAACTGAAGGAAGACTTAACATCAAACTGTCCTGTTCAAACAGTGAAGATATGTAACCTTAAAATATAACTGAAGATCCTTTTATTTCCATCACACTGAACAGGACTATGTAATCGTTCAGAACACAGTTCAAATGATAACCTTAAAACATCATGTTTCCATTTGTCCCCATTTTAAGTTCCTCCACAAATTTTCCCGTTTTTCACTCTCATTTGCCATTTGTTTTACCATTGATTTATATTCCAGTTCATTGTTTTTGTATATAATTTTGCCACTATTCCATATTGCTGCTTCATTATTTGTCCCCTTATTCTACTATTTTCTTATTCCCTTTACGTTTGCCTATATTATAAATTCTGCCTTGTATACACATCCTCATTTTGTCACTATTCTTTCAACCCTCTATTCTACCTGTGTTTTACATTCTAGTTTAATATTTTGCAACCTCTACATCACAAGCAATCTTTTTATTATTTTGTCACTATTCTATATGACTGTTTCATATTTTGCCACCATTCTATCATTCTTTTTACTCTTTGTTTGGTCACTATTTCAAAATCCTGTCTTTTGTTTTTTTGGCTGTATACGATTCCCCTTCAGTCAACACATTTGCACCATTCTCCCATCATCTTTTTTTTTTTCATGATGTCATGATTTCGAGCTCTTAAATCTTGTTCATACACATTCGTATGAACTGCAAACATATTACTTTTCATTCTGACTCCAAATTATATTCCATCATAATTTATCCCATTGTAAAGTATCATCTATAATTCATTGTTTTTATTTTGCCATTATTCTAAATTTCTGCAGCATTTTTCTACGTTCACGCCATTTCTTTTATTTTCCCCATCTCCCATCTTCTATTACTATGATTTAAAAAGAAATCCTTCTTTCCTTCCTTTATTTGTGTTCTTATACAACCATTTTCATATTATCTCTCAACGGTCACTATCGTTATTAAGTCTATCAAATAACATATATCGCAAGTAAGTGGCAAACAAGTGAATGAATAAATACATGAATTAATAAATAAATAAATGAATAAATAAACATATGAATAAATAAAAATATGAATAAGTAAATAAATACAAAGATAAAAAAAATGAAATGAATAAATAAATATTAGTAAAGCATACAATACAAATCATGAACCCACTCTATATGCCCATTGATAAAGAAGCTGTAGAATCACAGATGGTATACAAAGAAGAGATTTAAAAACAAAAACATGAATACATAAATAAATAAATAAATATATAAAATAAATAATGCAGTAAGTAAATAAATAAATACAACTAAAAAGAGCACAATCTAGAACTGACCATCTGTGTATGCCCCTCGCGTACACGAGGGTTATAAATAAATCAATTAAGAAATAAATATTTACATTTTGAATACAATGTACAACTTTAACAATCTGTATGCCCATTAAAAAGAAAACTACGGAATCGTAGATGGTACGCCAAGAAAGAAGTTTAAAAGTAGAGCAGCAAGCTTTTGAAGTGTTTACTGGCATCCATTCGTCTTGTATAACATGGATCAATAAACACTATTTCAGAAACCAACCTTCATGCCTCTGGGCTCTACGTAAACATACTTACACTTCGAGAAGACCCACAGCAGTTCTAGAAGGTAAAATTCACTTATATATAACTAATTTTGATTTTTATTATTTCCTCTCTTTAATTCTTGGAGTTGGGTGGGTTGTATCCTAAGAAGAAATTGAGCATCCTCTCTCTCTCTCTCTCTCTCTCTCTCTCTCTCTCTCTCTCTCTCTCTCTCTCTCTCTATATATATATATATATATATATATATATATATATATATATATATATATATATATATATATATATATATATATATATATATATATATACAGCCTTTGCTGACGCTTCTACCCTTCACTTTTTTCTGCCTTTACTTCACGACCTTTTTCTGCTACTCGTAAGCAGTCTCATATCACTTTTTTTCTACTCTCAACTCCAATTTGCAAAGGGTACCTGAGTGGGGCACCCAAAATCTAGTTAAATTTAATGCCTCCAAGACACAGCTTCTGGCTATCTCTTTATCTTCTTGATAACCCTATTGTCTCCGAAACTAATGAAATTACTCTCTTAATTCTGTCAACATATTAGGAATCCATATAAGCCTCTAACTTGTCTTAGAGGAATAACATAATACAAATTTCTAAATCTGCATCCAAA
Organism: Halocaridina rubra; assembly: GCA_037179515.1. Lineage (NCBI taxonomy): Eukaryota > Metazoa > Arthropoda > Malacostraca > Decapoda > Atyidae > Halocaridina > Halocaridina rubra. Next base: position 6,342 of record JAXCGZ010017800.1, on the reverse strand, counting down.
AAATTGGGGGTTCTGTTTCGTTTTCGTCATTACTTTTCCTCTTTACATTTGCTTAAAATCTATAAAGGTCTTATCCGTCCCTGCTTAGAATACTGCTCACAAATCTGGGGTGCTTCTTCTTATACTTATCTTCTTGATAGGTTGAATCTAAGGCAGTCAGACTTATTAATGATCCTTGTCTTACTTCTAATATGGATTCTCTCTCTCTTTGCCGTAAGGTATCATCCCTTTCTCTTTTCTATTGCTACTACTTCCATCGCTGCTCTGATGAGCTGGCGAGTTGCATCACTACCCCACTGCCGAGGGCACGTAACACTCGCCAAGCAGCCAAGCAGCTTTTTCCCATCTACATCCAGACTCTGGAACTCTCTTCCTCCTTCTGCCTTTCCTAATTCTTATGACCTATCTTCCTTCAAAAAGCAGATCTATCGTCATCTCAGGGCCTAATCCTCCATATATCTAGGTCCTCTGTACTCTGACTACTTTTTCCTGTTTGTCGTTTTCCTTGTGTATCATTACCTCATCTCTGCCTTTTACTTAACCTTTTTCTTTTCCTTCGTCTTGGTGTTTTCTCGTGCCTGGGCGTTTATTGATGAGGACAGTTTTTGCCTGTCCCGGTGTCACACTCATAATATATATATATATATATATTATATATATATATATATATATATTATATATATATATATATTATATATATATATATATATAATAATAATAATAATAAATAATAGAAGAAGAAGAAGAAGAAAAAGAAGAAGAAGAATTGCACGATTGTTAAGCAACTGCAGAGCGACTTCTCTCTCTTTCTCTCTTGTTTTCCACGGCATTTACCTAATTGTGTTCACGGGAAAGAGACCTATGCTTGTAGCGCCCCTCATTCTGGTCGCTTACATTTTATTTACTCACGATCACTTAACATATCCAGCATTAAATATGAGTGTGTGTGTTTGCATGTGTGTGAGCATGTGTCTTTTTAAATCTAAAGCTTTACGGCCAATAGTAAGGAATAAACCTTAACTGCTTCCCATTTTATGTCATTATTAATCCCTATTCGAAAGGGGGTGGATACAGACAGGCTGAAGGTGAGGACTTAACACTGGATGCCCTTCCAAACGCCTTGCAGTGGGCTCGAACATGGGGTTGTTACTTCTTGAGTCGATCTCTCCAACCACGGCACTGTCGCGGGATAAGCTGTAATACCATGCATTAATATGAAGCTAAAAAGTCATGCTGCTATTGAGAAGCTAGAAGGGCATTCCTAAGCCTACGGGTTTAAGGCCATGCATGATACACAAGCACTAAAGCTATTCATGAAGAGCAAGTTTGATGGCCATTGGTACGTAAAAAGCTATACCCATCACTCACAAGATGTTATAAAGCCATTCATAGGTAACCAGCTTTTTCATGCTTAAAGCCAACAATGAGAAAGAAGTTAATGGGAAAAAAGCTTCCACACGGAAACCTCTTTCTCCCCATAAAATAAACCTTTCGTGAAGACTCTCATCACGAAAGAAATTCACACGCAAGACGCTTCGTATTTTCGAGAGGATGGAATTAATGAAAAGACGAGGAAATACCTCTCCTTTTTTTCACTGTCCTCCTCTGATGCAGGACCCAGTTTTGATTCCCCACCGAAGAACGTGATATTCAGAATCCTCTTATATTTATGAAGACATTGGCGTGTCACATAACTTTTATCTTAGGCTAAAGGCCACCTATTATAATCGTGTGAATAAGCACACAAACACATTACCCTGAAGCCAACAACAGCACATCTTCAATAAAATGTTTGTTCGTAAGACTAATTCTAAAAACTTATACATACACACAAACACACACATAAACAGAATCACCCGGTCATTATTCAGTTAATGATGTGTGAGGAAGGGGGGTAAGAATACTTCCTCCGTGTTCCCCTACGTGTAGTAAAAGTCGACAAAATGGGGAGAAGCGAGCGGACTGGGAATCTCCTCACTGTATTTATTTCCTACAAAAAGTCAAAGTATTTTCTTTGGCTTGATTTCTTAAACAGTGTAAACCTAGGTTACCATATTGTTAGTTAGCTAGACACACAAATGGATTTCATAAATGCATCTGATGCGGTTCTGTGCATGGCTGGGATCCCCCCATGGGGGGGATCCTGGCCATACACAGAACCGCGTCAGATGCATTTATGAAATCCAAATGGGTGTGTCTGGCTCACTAACAATATGGTATCCTAGGTTTACACTGTTTTGACTCAACCACCCCCTACAAGGGGGAATAAGGTGTTGGTATATGGATGGAGTATACATGTATCTAACATCTGTATTTGTTCAGAATTTGTCATCATGATTAAAGAGCCAGTTATCGCTTAGGAAAATGTCCTTACACTATTCAATTCTCAGAAAGGGATGTCTGAAGCAGTGTGTCATGCAAGACTTGTGTGAATACCAGTCGATAGAATAACAACTCCAAATAGCTATGAAAGAGGTTCTCCTCATTTATACTTCATCTTTTCAAAAGGATTAGCTGAAGTACAGCGTTTACTAAGATTTTCGTATGAATCAGATAATGGGGAGGTGAACTACCGAGAGCTAATGAGGATATTTTTCTTGAGCAATATCTTACTCCAAAAGAGATAGCTGATATATATTGTTATTCATATGGCCTGTGTGTACCATCTGAAGGACGGTTAACTTATGCAAGCTAAGGAAGTGCTTTTTCAACCAATCCTTCGTCCAAAAGGGATAGCTGAAGTACATTGTTAATTCAAGCCTTATGTATGGTACCACTTGATGGAAAGTGAAATTCTAAAAGCAATGAAAGTTCTTTTTACTCTACGTTGTTTTTTAAAAAGGGACATAGGAAGCATACTGCTGTTCAAGCCTTGTGTGAGTCCCATACTAATGAGAATGAACTCGCGAAAGCTATAAAGGAAGTTCATCTTGAGCTATTTCTTTCTCAGAAGATATCTGAAGCAAAGGGTTTATCAAAGGAAGACGTAATTCTGAAAGCTATGTAAGAAGTTCTTGAATAATTTGTTTCTCCCAAAATGTTTTGCAAGCCTTATACTGTGTACCAGTTTACGAAAGCCAATATTCAACATTCCCTCTGAACTATACTTACCATTAACTATGCACAACAAAATTTTCTGATGAACAATATATTGGAGCAGTCATTCCCATTCTATAAGCAGAGACTCGCTTATTTATTCAAGGCGAGAGTTAACCCAGTATCATTAATCAAAAACTCCATTTGCACAGCCTTTGGCCATATTAGGTTAGAGGTACTCATACCTTATGGTGTCTTGACCTAATCTTGGTTCTGCTAATTTTTGTCATATAGGGCAAACCACCTCGTTTCGTTGTCAGCTGAGTGATTTATGAAGTAATCTCTCTCTCTCTCTCTCTCTCTCTCTCTCTCTCTCTCTCTCTCTCTCTCTCTCTCTCTCTCTTTCTCTCTCTCTCTTTCTTCTTCATCTTCTTCTTCTTCTTTTTTACCATAGCTTCTCCCATTTTCTACGGGGTTGCTGTTTCTTACTAGCCTCTTGGGCTTTATGGCAGGAGGCCTTCCCTGACACTAAACCTTTCTATTGAAGTGGACTTGGGACCAACGCTTGAGCTACTATGTTCCCCTAACGACTGGATTTACAATTCATCTATTCAATATATTGTTAACAACCAGATGTAAAAAGCATTTATGTTAAATGGGAGGGCCTCACCGATGAAATCCCTTACCATATGGATGTAAGCTAAAAGAAAGTGTTCTATATCTGCCTAACATTCTCTCTTTCTCTCTCTCTCATACCCATGACTAGCAGTAGATGGGGAGTTACGATCAAAGGTCCTTCCACTTGACAATATTAGTTATGTAAAACTGAATAAATATATTATTTAAAAACAATTACTCTTTCATATCTAGAAACTGAACAAGTGCATTATGAAACTGTCGTAAGGCATCTGATATAGACGCCTGTATCCGCTATAGGGTAGTGTACGCACCCAAAAACCAGCACCACAGGACGGCACCCAGAGCCCGTGTCATTTTAGTTAGGAATCAGTACTTGCCGGGGGCAGAAGTCACGTCCATAGTAAGCGGCCTCCCCCTGAGGGGGCAGGAATAGAGATTGAGAAGAACTAGATAGGAATGGGAGGTGGTAAATAAGTGTATACTCTAATATATAACTTTAAAGCAGAAGATGCTTATCTCCCCATTACTGATCTCGCTACCTACATTAAAGCAGATAGTGCAATTAAAACACTATCTGAAAACTGGTGGCAGCATTTAAGATTCATCCACACCGTTACTACAGCAAAGAAGAACAAAGAATTAAGAATAGAGAAGAGATAGAGATAATGAAAACAAAGCATCTATGAAAGAAATATTCGAGTGTTGAGAAACTTTTAGACGCTTAAAAGCAGCGAGACAGCGACGTCGAGAGAGAATGCCTCAGCTCCGACAATATCCAGTAACAAGAACCAGTCGCTCCTCTCCCCCGTCCCCATATTGGCAAGGCCCGTCGAAGAGAAGATTGTTCCATGCGGCCTCCATGTACACCACCGTCACAGTGAGCCGAACTGTGACCGGGGCTTTGAGAGAAAACGCCCCTTACAAGAAGTTATATGTTGCCGGATCCAACCAAGAAGATGGCGATTCGTAGAAAATTTTAAAACTAAGAAAAAATAAACAGGGTATGGAAAATCCCTAAGTTAAGAAAGTTAAGTAACAAAGTATCTTCCCTCAAGTATTCTAACTGATAAAAATGGAAATGAAAATGTCCCCACCATCTTTGACAACAATTGGTGGAAGAACAAATATTGTAACTTTTTTATTTTTATTTTAAGATAGCTTTAAGTAGTTTATAGCCTCAAAGACTCCCCTAGAGTCAAGTTTATTAGAATAAGTGTCATTGATCAATTGTGCATGCTGAATTCTATTTTTTTTCTCACTATACTGTGTTAAATGTTACAATTTGCAAAAATCATAGTAAATTGTATATAACATTATCTACTTAAATTATTGTGATGTTAAGTTTTTCTGTTTAAATATTATCATTGTTTTAAGTCATGATTTAATATTTGCAAATCATACCCAACTGTATTTCATATGATATAAATAACGTAATTATGTTCATTGAGTTCTCCTATCAGTTTGTCCTTGAATAGTAATGACATATTGTAATTGTGAATATTTTTAACTCTTTTCACACCATTTTAACACTTTTCACAACATGACAAATGTTTTGTTTTAGTAAGTAATTGCATATATCATGTCCAAATGTATTGTGTACTATTTGATTAACTAAATAGCTTAATAGGATTTGTTCTAAAATAATTTTGTCAATGCTCACTAGCTATATATTGCAATTGTGAATACTTAATTTTGAATTTTTGCCTTTAATTACAACGCTTATTATAAGAAACATATTTTTCTTTTGTCAGTTTTTTGCATAGTAATTTTGATATTCCAGTAATCTGTTTAGATAATTATATGAGATTGTAATAGTTTCATAAGTTAGTTCATTAGATAGTTCTGCCCTTTTTTTTTTGTAAAATAATGATAGTTAAAAAAATTATAAGGCTCTCATGAAAGTAGTTATGCTTAGTCCGAAATATTGGAGATATTTTAGAGTGGTGGTGGGGGGTGTCGTAAGGCATTTGATATAGACGCCTGTAGCCACTAGAGGGCAGCATATGCACCCAAAAACCCGCGCCACGGGACGGCATCCAGAGCCCGTGTCATTTTAGTTAGGAGTCAGTACGTGCCGGGGTCAGAAGTCACGTCCATAGTAAGCGGCCTCCCCCTGAGGGGGTGGGAATAGAGTGACAAGAGCTACATAGGAATAGGAGCTCTAAGATGGTAAATAAGTGTATACTCTAATAAATAAATTTAAAGAAGATGCTTATCTCTCCATTACTGATCTCACTACCTATAATAACACACAGATAGTGCAATTAAAGCACTATCTGACAAAATGAATAAATAATCATGAATATCTAAATAAACAAAGAGTTAAATACAAATGATAAATGTATGAATAAACAAAAACCAATTAGCATAAGGCAAATCATGGGTATCTTTCGAGTCCATTAATGTCATTTTCATTATTCAAGACCATAACATCCTTCAACTTCAACGCCGCTTTGCCGAACCGACATATCTACTCCTCTGCCATATTATAAATTCAAAACTCTCAGATATTACGTCTAATAAAACTACAAATGGTTTAATAGTCTTAACACGTAAGTCGAGATGATCAGAATACTGAATTAGGTGTGAGCATTTGCTTGTGTGTGTGTGATTACCTAATTGTGATTACCTAATTGTGTTTACGGGAAAGAGCCCAACGCTCGTATC